>JAZGTJ010019138.1:0-11063 GCA_036877575.1 Botia almorhae | reverse complement strand
TAAAGCTGCGAGCCTATGGCCCTGTGGGACGGCCTTTGTTTTGATACAATCACAACAGTATAAGCTGCACTATCATTTAGGGCCCGTGTAAATGACAACGTTATACCGATCTTGGCCTAAGACCTTGATCTGGAGGCCATGGGATGGGGGAGGGGCGGCCGTGAGCCGTGCTTGAGTCAGATTCCCTTAACTCGTCATTATAACTGCAGCAGACCTGACATGAGCTCACGCCTTCAGGTGATTTTTGATGAGACAGGCAGCTGCCTTTAACTAAACAGAAAATCTGTTAAGTCAGACTACTGGCAGACATTTAGACAATGCAACACTGGTATTTAAAAATGAAAACCCGTTGAAGCAGTTGTTCAACTTAAAATTTAAATTCTGTCATTAATTTCTCTCAGCTTCGGTTATACATTTGAACAACAACTGTACCCAAGCCGACTTATCTTTTATTAGTGCATGGCATGCATTCCTTCAGAATTGAACCCATGACCTTGACACTGTTAGCACTATGCTGTACGTTGGTTCCATGAGAACCATGTGCGCCCTGAACAAAAATAACATGACCATACAGTGAAACAAGGTGAGGGTAAGTAAATAATGACAGAATTTTGGGATTAACTATTGCATACAATGGAGAAGTGTGCACCAAGATATATTAATTTGTGCTCCTATAGCTTAACTGATGGAGCATTGTGTTAGTGGCGCAAGGTACGCATGTACTGATAAACTGTATACCCTGAATGCACTGTAAGTCGCTTTGGATAAACGCATCAGCCAAATGCATACAAGTAAATGTAATTTAATAAAAATTAACACCAGCGCTTCCATTTAATCTCTGTCACTCATTTGTAAAATGTCACATCGCTTGTGTGGGGAACTGAAAGATCTCAGTGTTATTTACAGAGTCTCTCTTAGTCATTCTCCACACTTGACAGAAGTCTGTATATCAGCAGATGTGTGTGTGTGTGTGTGTGTGTGCCAGCTCTCCGTTATCAAACACTCAGAGTCTGGCAGAGCAGAACAGAACTGCATCTCTTTAGCCAACATTCTGACATTTCGTCACATTTTTTAAACAACTTAACATTCATGTCTGTGGTGCAGACTACTGTGCTTGTTTTTTGTCAAAAATGTCTTGGATATTTACTGTAGACAGACAGATTATCACAAAGCAAAGTCATTTCATTCTTTTTGAGACGCACAGACAATCTGTTATTCAATAACGCATGCAATAATGCTCTGGGTTACATCATCTTTTACTGCAGTATATATTGAGAGGTCTGTCAAAACAAGACTTTTAACTATATAGCTCACTCTGGATAGCTAGTGACTAAAGACCGAAAAAATAAATATTATTTTATATACAAGCCAATGTCATATTGAATGAGATCGCTAATGTAAAACCCTGAGAAGGTTCAGCGCAAAAGAATTTCATGGTTTCACAACATTACAAATATGACTTCAGATAGACTAGACAAAACCTGTTTGCACTGTAAGACAAATGTGTAGCAAACCTGTTGCAAACCACCCAATATCCCAGCTAAAAAGTTTAGGTTGCAAGAACATTTCACTTATGTTTCCATTCAGTAACAAACATTAAGAAATTTATTTTGAATTTTCCAGAATGTAGACGCTGTAGCAACGTTACCGCTTGGTTGTAAGAACATTATTTTTTAATTCTGTAACCATTTAAAAATGTGCCACTAACAACTTAAGTAACATTTAAATAACACTTAAAGACGTTAAAAAACAGTTTTGATATGATCAAGTTAAAAAAAGTTCTACTAATGTTACTGCATGAACATTCATTCATCTTAGTATCACTAAATAATATTACTAATGTACATCTTACAAGAAATTGCATTTGTAATCCCAGAAATTGCGACAATACCATGTATTCTATATATTTCAGTATGTGTTTTTCATTTCATTATATGTAAATTGCTTTGAAACAATGCAACATTGTAAAAAAGCACTATATAAGTAAATGTAACTAAATTGAATGAACGTTTTGATAACTCTGAGGGAACTTTTAGAGAACATTAGTCAGCGTTCTGAGATTGTTTCCTCTGTTAGCTGGGATACCCTTACGATAAAAGTCTACTACGTTGTCCCCGTTTCCTGAATGACATTTTTAGTATGCACATTTATCAATCAGCTCAAGTAATGCAATTTTTAATTAAGAAGTTATCAGAGTAACAAGCCTGAATTCAGATTCAATGAGGCTCGTAACTCCACCTTCCGTGAAAAGCCGTTCTCATTATTGCGGCGCAAAGACAGCGTGTTAATTTGCACATCAATGTGTACAAAGCTTCATCGCTCAGACGACTCAGAGCTTTGAGGTTCAAAGACAGAGAACTGTTGAGTGATTAAAGCCTCAGCAGAGGTTATACTGAAGGTGAGTGTGACCTTTTGTGCATGTGCTGATGTGCTCAGACTGAGAAACAAAGAAAATGCAAAGTGATGATAGATTAAACAGAGCAGAGTGTGAAATCCTCAAGGATACGGGCGCAGACAGTTTACTTTGTGTGTGGGTTTTACGCACATTTTTGCCTTTTGGCTGCTAGCCTGTTTTTCTTCCGCTCTTATCTGGAAGTTCATTTGCGCTGTATATACAAATTCCTTAAACGAAGGGTATAAAAATGGTTTTTAAACTATTCGTTAACTCTTTTATTGACTATTTTTATTCACTCTGTTGCACTGAATCGTTTGATGCAGCCTATCTATTGGTGTTAGCAAATCATGTGGAATTTTTATGTTATTTAATGGTAACTTGAACTGAATAGTTTGATCAAAAAATGTTAAGATTCTTGAGGTAAAAGCTCTCTGGATGGGATCGCAAATTAGATTTTTTTCCACCCAAAGCTATTCTATGGCTTCAAAGACTTTAAATATACTGCGCACAATTCCTTTAGACTACTAAGATACTTTAATGTTGCTTTAGCCTTATTTTTGAGCTTAAAAGATTCTGCCCTCATATGTTGTAACTTTTTTAACAAGCATATTCAAAGCTTTTCCTTTTGAGTTCTCTAAAAGACACAGTCATTCAGGTTTGGAACAACACGAGAGTCAGTCCATCTCGACTACTGAGTAAATCATTTTTAGATTAATTGTAAAACTACAACACAGTAACATGTGCGTCTCTCCAGTACACACTCTATTTTGTGCCAGCTTCCATGGGGACTGACTGCTAAATAATGTAAAATCGGTCTCGTCAGGAAATCCCCTCAGAAGTTCAAGGAAAAGGCTACCACCTGTTACGGGTGACACTACCACATGACCTGTGTCACCCGTGCCACGTTTCAAAGAGAATATGAATAAATGCCATCAAATGCACACAAAGCATCTCATTAAACGTACGCATGTACGCACTCGAACGAACGAAAGCTTGCGTGTAAAATGTGCTTGTTCATTTGTCTTTATAAAAAAACACAAACAGCAGACCTTGTTGATTAATGGCCCGCACATAACATCTGACACGCTCAGCCAGCGTTATCTAAATATTTCTCTCTTCCAATTAACTCTCTGCTGTTTCTACACTGTGTAAACGCTCGTTTGGCGATCACCCCGCCCCACCCCTCTACTGCACAGTTAACGACATTCCAGAACCCCCCCCAGAGGACGCCACCACGCCCCTATTTTCTTGTTAACCCAATTATCCTTCTGGTTTCTCTGTCTCCACGGAAACATGTCACTACCCCTACCCTTTCCTCAAGCAAGAGGCCATTAGAACATCTGCGGAACAAACAAACAGCTCTGGAAACAGAAGCAGGAAAGAGGACATGCGCAAACGCACATACTCTCTGAACAAGGGCTGTCCTGCTTGGCTACAATAGCTGTATTCATATTTATAGAGCAGCTTGGTAAGGCATCTTAAAATTCGTTGTGGTTTTGGAACCCATCCCACCCATGCTCTCTAATTTGGAGACTTATTATAGCATGGCGCGCACACACCAGCACACATAAATTTGGGACGCAAAAATGCTTGTCATTTAGAAAGGAGAAAAGCTATTCAATCCCGTTGCCGGTTTTCCGAGATACCCGATCAAGAACTGCCATTTGCAAAGCCATATTCACGTCTAAAACCACACCCGTAAAAAAGAACCCTCTAGACTGTTATAAACACACAGTGAACCACGCAAATGTCCACATATCAGACTATTAAATACAGTTTACATATCCATTTCCTTCTAAGATGTCTCTCTCTCTTCCCGTGTCTGTCTGTCTCTCACAGGTAGGGAGTGATTTCCCCTCCCCCGCCAGACTGCTGGAGCCGCATCTTAATTAGTGGGAGAGAGAGACAGAGAAAGAGATAGCATAGAAATGAAAGAATGGGGAATGACAGAGAGAGAAAAAGAATGAATGACACAATGAGAGACCAGAGAGAGAGAGAGAAAGAGAGAGGGAGTGTGATAAGGCTGTGACTGAGACGTGCTCTGCCGTTGTCATGGTGACACTGTGGAGAACAGGTAGAAAAACATGGTCTCCTGGGAAAGAGCAACCAGCCTTCATCGACTCCACCTTTATTTCTCTCTCTCTCTCTCGCCACATTTCCCCGTTTTTCGTTTCCACCTCTCTCGGCGATTCATCTTGTTCTTTTCTGCTCTCTATGTATGAGCTCTGAACCTAAAATAAACTACTACAGTACAACATAAGCGTAGGTTATATTCAATCACAGGTGGTGTTGTTGTTGTTCTTGTCACCTCACAGTGTTTAATGAATGCATCAGGAGCTCTGCAAACTAAATGAATGAATTCACTGATACTTTTATTGCTTTTGTGACCCAGATCTCACCTTCAGTACATCCATCATCTTCAGGTTATGGTGGAGGAGGGCTGACGGATGTGGGGAGGTCAAAGGGAGGTGAGACTGTTGTGACTCATTTATTTTATGTGAAGCAGGTGTGCTGATAAGGAGCGCCTCCTTTGCTGACACCTCCAAATGAAAAGCTTTCACACCAGAACACGGCGCCATTTGGCGGACCTGACGATGTTTTTTTCTTGAGTAACACTTCACATCAGCTGGAAGCACTAGGAAACCCTTAGGAAAAGTATTGTCAACATGGAGTCCCTGCATAATTGTTGGAAAACTGCGACTAGAACAGACGTTTGCTTTCAAAAACTGGTGCCTGAGAACATTTTCCAAAATGTATTAGACAGAACTGAAGTTTTATCAGATGCTGAAAATACCAGAGAGAATCTCAATCGCATCACTTAATCAGCTAATGACATTAAATAGAGAGAAAATGGAAAATCTTCATTTTCTCAGACGTGTCTCCTGAGAACAGTTCCCACATCTAATGTGTCTTCTCTTAATCTGCAGAGGAAGTCTCAATAATGTCTCACACCATGCTCATATTTGTCAAGACCCCAAAGACTGTAAAGTTTAGATTTTAATGTGAACTATTGAAATATTATAATATTATAAACAATATTATTAAAATGTATTTCGGATCAAACTCTTACAGGACTAAATTATCTCAGCTATTTATTTTTAGTTTCTACCTAAACTCCAACAATTGTCTAACTAGTAACTATTTGTTACTATGAGACAAAGTCGACACATAACTGAACCGTAACTGAAACAAAACTTGTGTCTCCTCAGCTATGAAGGAGAACACTAAACAAAACATTTTTTCCCTCAGTTGATTTATGGCTTCTGAAATTGTTCATCACACCAAACATCTGTGACCCCCAATGTCAAATCAGTTTATTTTTCCAAGTAATGCAAATAGAACAGGCCAGTAAGGCCACACAGACTTTAAGCATGATGTATCCCAGTCAAAACTTCTAAAACACTGTCCAGTGTAAACTAGACCTTTATGCCACCGAGTTAGTCAGCAGCAGAAACTTCCTGTGTCAAACTGCTTCACACATTCCTCTCTCCTCGTTTTCTCTGTTCCCTCCTCCTCACCTCCCTCCCTCTCTATGGATGCCTTTGTCGTCTACAGCACAAAACACCGATTCAGTTCTGAACCCAGGAGTCCAACATGATCCTTTAAAACACACACGCATGCACGGCATTCAGGAGCGGATGCGTGTCCATTAGCTCAATTCTCAGATCTAAATTAAACTCCATCTCTGGCACACAAAGCCAGAGAGGATATGACACCACTGACCTGATCCACATGAGACTTCCTTTTGAAATGGCCAAAACAACTCGAACCAATCATGCGTTTTACTACAATACAAATGTGTGGATTCATTCATTTTTGGGTGGGCGACCATTCTGCAAAAACCATCCTCTACAATAGGGGTTTTCAAACTGTGGCTCACAAAGTCATTTGGCTGTTGCAATAAATTGAATTTTATTGGTTTCATTGAAAGTATCCTTTCAATGGTTTTGATATGTTACCATAAGGTATTTTGGTAATCCAATCCAATTCATACAATGACAAGGAAATGAAAACTACAGTCTGGTGAATATATTTCTATTTAAGAATATTTTGGTGGGTTTTGATCTTGAGATAGATTAGATGAATTGTCTAGATGGGTTCCAAAATGAAAAAGTTTGAGAACCTCGTTCTGAAAAGCAGCACTCTGTTCAAAATGACACACTAAATAAACGTCTGTGTGTGTGGATTTAAGACAACTGGTAGCATTTAGTTTATTATGACGTGTTTAGCCTCTGGGTAAACACAATAGCTCGGAAAAATAAAATATATATAGAAAAATACAGCATTCCTAGTAAAGAGTTAAGAGCTCAGACTACAGCAGCCAACATACGAGAGGGTATGTGCTAATATTAGTAGGACATCGGCATCATAATGCATTTCCACACTGGTGATGTTCAAAGGTAAATAAGCGTCTTGAGGGTGGTTCCTGTGTTCCGCTAGATTCTCTCCTGCCCGCCGCGAAAACCAATGACGTCATCTCCCCGCAGCCTGCCTGACACCCCCCTCAATCCACCCCTTCTCACCTCGAGCAATCTCCGGCCAATATCATCCGCCACTTTATGCTCGACCAACACCTCCGCATATTACCTGTTCCACCCTCCTTTGATGCGGCCATGCTGTAATTTTGCCAGTGAGGTTGCCCACCGACCACGCTTGACCACAAAGAAAACTGCACGCTGTGACTGGACCACCAACAGGCGAAAATCATATGCCACTTGTGCGCAAAAACGAGGGACAAAAGACGCGCAATTAAAGCCTAATTAGATGCCACGCGTTAATTATAGTTTATCCACACACGCACAAGATTCGCCCCGACGCGATCACACAGTCAGGGAAGGGAGCCAGGGCTAACTGTGCCTCCCTGACCCACAATACCAACACACACATACACACACACCCACCTTCCCAGACACACATAAAGATCAAAGGCCAATAAAATGGCTCCGGGGACCAAACAAGGCATGGGTGCCTAGCAAAACTAGCGTCATGGTGGCTTGTTCGTAGATCCCAGCTCGGAGCATTTTCGTCAGCCCACTTGAAGCTTTTCCCAGGCCGCCAGAGACGCGCTGTCTGCGGTCAGCCGAGAGAATGTGGGTCGCGTCCAAGATTTACAACTGAGCACCACGGCATCAGACGCACATTGTCGCTATCGTCTAATTAATGACCTTACAATTTACGCTCTCCGCAAGTATGTGCATATGCACATAAACCCAAATGTAATGTTGTGAGCGTGTATGCCTCACGATAACTCGCCCTCATAACAATAGATCACAATAGAGTGTCATTCTTACCAGTACGGTCTGCGCCAGCAACAGCGCCAGCGCTATCCAGCACGGGAGCTTCATGGTGCTCCAAACGCAGCGATACGCGGGGCTCACACGCTGTCGCCTCTGTTTTCCTCTTAAAGATACCGAGAGTAAACCTTTCCTCTCAGTGCTCGGTATCCAACTTTAAGGCAGGCGGCCGTCGGTACATCCGTCTGCCCGTGATCTCGTACGGGGCACGCTAAAACACACGAAAACCGAGGAGCAGAGCGCACGGCACGGCCTCTCGTGATTTCCTCCCCTTTGACTTCAGTTGTTGAGACCTAATGGGTGTAGAAGCAGGGAAGACCAGCACTCCTCTCTCTTTCTGTCTCTCTCCCTCTCTCTCTATGGCGTGTGTAAGAAGAGGACGGGCATTGGGTGGATTTTCCTCGTACGGTTGAGGATGCCCCCTGCAGCCCAGCTAAGCATCAGCGTCTCGCCCTTATTCTCCTGGTCCACCTCAATGATCAACATTTCAGTCATTGCCTCTATGAAAAAACCTGCGATTGTTTTTTTTATTGCTAGCTGTAACGGCCATGTTTTTTCTGTTAACATTTCCATAATCACTCAGTGCCAAAAATACAAAATACATATTTGTAATATACGTTTTCTATAACATTTGTCTTTTTCATATATAACGAATATTATATATGTTGGTGAACACCAATTACCACGTATTTTATACTTCAACAATTTTATATTTGTTCATATCATAGTTATGTTTGGATTTTAGGAATAACGTGGTAGTGTTAACATTACGAAAGTGCTATTTTTTAATGTCTTCGCAACGTTTTATATAAATCAAATAGCCATTCCAAATAGTAATATTTTTGTTTTGGTCTTTCAGAAGGATGTGTATAGGCCTTATACTTTGTCTTCGTCCTGGGTAAATATGGGTGATATACTTTCAGACTCCTATGTTATTCTGTATGTGATTTATATATCATGTGTATTTACTCTGAGAGAGTCTGATGCAGCGCCTGGTTATTGGATAGCATCAGGACACCTCTTTGTCTCCCACTTTTATGGATTAAGACATTACATTCTTGCATCATTTGTTGCAAATCGACTTTTAGAGACATCTGCAAGAGGTTTGTTGATAGATGTATCATTAATGCATTCTAATATTTGTCCTGGGATACTTTAGAAACAAAATCACAAGAACATCCTTTGTGGTTTAACAAAACTGGTGCTCACCATTATGCTTTTGCAATTTAATACGATTTAATAATTGACCTATAAATCATGTAAAAAAATGCAAAATATGATGCAAGTTACAAATTTCATAACATGTAATTCAACGCTTACATTCGAACGCTAAAGAAACCCATTTATCTTATACTTTTATCAAAACTTTATCCTCAGGACATGTCATTAAGATATTTGTGCTACCACTACAAGACATTCCATCCTAAAAATATCCTCTCTGAAAAATGCTATTAATTTGTCATTAAGTGCATATGGACTTCATAATATTAGAAGCTGTTATTACAGTTTTGAAGACTTCAGAAAACTAAACTTCAATACACAAGAGTGGTTTTTAAATTAGTATTTTTTTTAGAATTATGACAGAATAACTGTAAAGAGCCGGAGGACAAGGCAAGCACATGACAAGGAAGAGTCGAGACGAGTTTGAAGTTTTGAATTTTTTTCATTGTTTTGTTTCAAAATAAAGATCACACATCGTTTAGAGACAATCTACAACTGGAGTTACAAAAAATAGTTGCCCAGGCAGAAAGCACACACAGAATCTGTTACCTATACACATTATGGTTACAAGTGTGCCTGCATAAAGAGAATCATAGGAAATATACACAAGGCTGTTTAAATATACACCAGAGAGTGTTCCAAATCAAAAACCAATGGCCAGTATGTTACAATCACTTACAAGTAGACAAAAGAATGGCAAATCTGTACACACCTCCGACTCAGGGCAGTCTAACGCGTCACACACAAACGCGCTTGCTGCTACCTGCCCTGGAGCGAGGGAGGGACTATAAAAGACTTTAAAAAAAGAAAGGGATGAGTGGAAGTGATAAAGAGGTGGCTGGTGAATGGCTAAAAGCAGAGTGCGCATTTTCTCTGTTCTTTGTACATCTATGCAGTAATAATTCAAAGGGCTTCAAAACCAACAAAAAAAATCTGATATTACAATTTACAATATTTAACAACTCATAACTCAGAAACCACAACCAAAGAGGTGAGAATTTACACTGAAATGCACAAGATAATTTTTTTCCATTTTGTCTTTTTTTCTCCTCATACCAAAAAAGGGCTGTAGAAGCGAGTCCACATTTACATTAGCAAAGGTTTACAAATGTACAATTATACAATCAGAAGTATGTATTCACTACTGGGGAAGATTATAGATACAGATTGGACATCAAAAACCAGAAAAAACTACAAAGTTTTATATATATATTTATATATATATGCAAAGGTCTACACCAAGTATGCACTAAATAGTTTATAGAAGCAAGACCAAAAACGTCTCCCATGCTAAATGTCTGCGTGTTAACAATCAAGCGTTAGCAATAATGTGTGTTAGGAAAGAATACACGCGATAGGAAGGTGCCGCAGTAAAGTGTCTGCACAAGCCTACGTGACTGGAAGTGGGATAAATCATATGTTCTCTCAATTACATACATACAGGACCAAAGAAGGGCCATCATTTAGGTAGTAGAGTGAAAAAACAAGTTTCTAAAAGGGAGAGATAAAGAGAGGGAGGAAAATAAAAAGGTCACAAAAACCCACGGATGATTCAGCGACGATGGGAAAGTTTCAGCGATTCCACCCCGACCTCCCTATGTTGGGTGTGGACAAACATACACTCGCACACACAGACACAGGCATTCTTGTTGTAGAAAATTTACAAGATGCCATTAGGGGGAGCACAGAGCGGGCCGAGGTCAACGCCGTTCTTCATGTAGTACTTTTCCAGCTTGGCCAAAATGTGCTTTCCATACGTGTACTTCCTCAGTGTCGCAATATGGGGCCGGATCTACACACAGTGACAGCATACGTGAGTCAAACGCAATGCTCATTAACTGCATACATTTTTTTTTTCATAACGCCACTTTTAGAAAGAACTGATATCGAAACAGGAACTGTACCTTGTGCATTACAATCTTGCGTTGTGTTGGCTCGGCAACATCAATCATTTTCTGCACAACATAGTTGGCGTACTGGTCCTTCATCATGGTGTATAAGGCACTGTGGGGCCCGTCCGCCATACTGCACACCTCATCAATCAGCATGGCCCGCTCCGCACGCAACGAGTGGGTCACGCACTTCTCCACCACATTACTGAGAAAAGACGACATACGCACCAAGTAAGAGACTTTCTCTGTGAACCTTTGTAT
>JAZGTJ010019137.1:0-11064 GCA_036877575.1 Botia almorhae | reverse complement strand
AACAAAACAATCATGTGGTTAAACAACAACCAAAGGCCCTGCAGTCAGAGAGAACACACAGTACACTGTCCTCTGGAAAAGAACCAGCAATGCTTAACTAAGAATACATTTATGATAAACTAACTTTAACATCTCTATTTGGGTCTTCATAAGAAAAAAGAAGGTTCATACAGTGTTTGATTCTGGGTGAGAATATGCATGTGGGGTTTTGATCTGCCTGTGTGCATGTGTGTGTCAATCCAGCACCTGTCTTATCAAGCAGCAGGGCAGCATGCCATATCTGACCCCCCACAACACTGAAGATTCCCACACAAGCCCTGTTCCATTCATACTGACCTATGAAAACCAAACTAACATAATCATCTTCATCCACACTCGAAGATTCCTGTCAGATGTAGTTAGAAACAATGCATGAATGTTCCCAAGTAAACAGACACAAGATTAACCAAAACTCAGTTGTCATCACATGTTATGAAAATCTATTCAGGTTACAGCCAGGTTGGCATACAACAGCAGCCAGTGAGAGCTAGAGAATCAGGATAGCAGTCAGTTGTTCACAGATCTTGGCAAAGGAAGCACCCAAAAAAAAACTGTCGCCAAATTGCATAATTTGTCTCACTTCCATCAACAGATGCTTCTAGAAAGTTGTGTCATGTTCTCATTGGTTCCCCATTCTATATCTCAAGTCCTGATTGGTTCCTTTTTCCTATGTGTCATGCCATGAACTGAACATGTTTGCTTGTAATTAACAACACAACATGATTAATAAACTGCACTTAGGTTCTCAAATTTGCCTGCAGTAAACTATCTGTGACAGATTATGAAAAAGACAGTCAAACCTAGTAAAACTGTTGAAATAGTTGTTCTGAATGATAAGGGATTACTTTAGTTATGCATAAGAAATGTATGTAAACGAAATGTATGTAAATAATACCCTTTAATAAATGTCAAATGTATGTAAATGCAATGCAAGGTTAAATCAACAATAAATGAATGAAATACGTTTTTGAGGTAAATAATTTTAGTAGCAGAGACCAAGACAGAACACAAGTACAGCTATGTAAAGTTGAATCAATTATACAGTAATCATTTGCCTTTAATGTCTTTTCTAATCTTGCTTTAAAAAATCCATTAGGTTTAACTCAAGATAATTGTCTTATATTGATGTTTTATTGTTTTATTGATGTATGCTTTGATTTTCAGATGTGTGTTAGTAATTTTAATTACAATTTAAGTAAAAGTAAATATGTAAGACACCTTTCATATTTTGACCAAGCAGACAACCGAAATGGAAAATAATGAAAGCATATGGCGACACCTGCTGTTCGACTGTAGGCATGACTCAAAAAACAAGTCTCATGAAGAACCGTTTTGCACATCCAGGCAAAAGTGCATTACAATGTAAAAAAAAAGTTGTAAAGTTATGAATGTATTAACTATACTCTCTGCAACTAGTCCATAACAGCAATATTTGAGGTTAAAAATGCTTTTCTAGGAACATTATAAACATGGCTGTAAATATACCGAAAGAATTTAGTGTTCCATGTTGCTGGACACTCCGCAGTCTCTCTTCTCAAATACAAAAAATATTCTAATTGATTTTTTATTTTTCCCCCCACGATGGTTAAGTCTGCCCCCTGCTGGAGATATACATGCATCATCATCTAAACAATTGTATTACAAAGGTTCCCTTTTAATCAGTCACGTTCGACGTTATACAGACAGTCAAATGTAATAAATGTTGTTCTGTTGATAGTCAAATGTATTAAAATATTACGTCTAGTAAAATATGTACTTTATGATTTTGTCTTGCATTTTGCTTGATTTTTACATGTGAAAAAGCAATAAAAAAAAATTAGCAATTAAAAATGTATTGATGTTTACCTCTTTCTACACCCACAGTTGATTGTGTGGTAGTTCTGAGTTGCATCAGTGATATTATTGTGTATTATTGTATAGTGTGAGTTTCACTGAAGGATCAAAGGTAGACATTTCCATAGCTGTTTAGGGAAAGATCTGTTTTCTGTTTACTAAACTTATTAGCTGCAGTGTAAAGAGTCTCCTACACTCTTCTGCTATATTAACACACACAGTCTCTCCTCGCATGCTTGTGTCAATGACGCACAGAACCTTTTGGAATGTGTGTATAGAGACAGAGCTGCTCTATCACAGACAAACCAAAACATCACAGTATTTTATTTGTTACCCTTTCATTAAACTCAAATTAAGCTAATGCATTAATTTCAGCTTTTATGTTTCTGCCATGATCATGATAAACCTGATTTATTTAGATTCTTTATTTAAAAAATTAAAATGATCAGTTGCATGTTGTTACATTTAATCTGAGTGATTTAATTTACTGTTTTCACAAAATATAAACAATTAATTCAAACAAATACATTCCTCAGTGCCCCATGGCAAAACTAATTCTAACATGTCAATGCATGAATCTCTGTAAGAGTAAGATTATCTAAGTTAGTATGCAATGTAGTTAGTAAGAACTAAGCAGTGTTTATTAACAGAGTTCAGCTGTTGAGCCCACTTCAAATGGACATGAATATGACTCTATTACTGACAGACTAACTGCTCTCATGGCACTGTGTGTGTGTGTGTGTGTTTATGAGAGTGAAGGCGTATCCAGTGTGACTGCCAACATGTGGTGCCTGTAAACTCATATAAACGGGTGGACCACACCTTTAAAAGAAGATGCCACAACATATCTACATGCAGACTTCATGTATTAAGCATTATGTAAGACTTTAAGCAATTGGGAGATGTATTATTAAGCTTTTTACATGCACATTCTCTCTGTCATATAATGAATAATATTTATGTCATATTATTCTAAATGAATATAACATGTTTATATAAAAATAGCATTCATTACTGCTGCATGAAACTTTGTCTCAAATTAATCACAAACAAATGGTGCACAAATGTGCTAAATTTCTGACAAGCGCCATCATGCAACAAAAAGAAAGTTGTGATTGTTGATATCAGTCTTTAAAATAGAAAAGAGCATCAGAATCGTAGCACAGTGTAATTTAATTAAAAAACACACATTTAGTCAATGGGGTACATTCCAAAGTCTGACAAAATTTTATGGTTCTTGTGTGTCCCACAAAATGACAGATTTCAATATTTAACATAATTCACTGGCCTGAGGGTCCTGTTAAAGCACTGGAAATTTGGAAAGAAAAGACATTTCAGATGACATAACTTTTGACCTTTGGACCTATTGTCATTTTTCATTTTTATTTTGAAAGAAAGAAGGTTGTGTTTTTTGCTCCCATTCATGTTGATTCTAGGTCAATAAAGATTAATTCAGTAAATTCGGGTCAATTCATTAATTCAGAGTTATTTTGTTCTCTTTGGGTCATTGTTATGCTGAGGTTGTAAATGCCCTTTTGAGCAAGTTATTTTTAACTGCATCTCTGTATTTCATCTGTATTATCTTTTTGCTTTTTTTGGTCTTTGAACAGTAAGATTTTAAAGCGTTGGATACTTGCAGTATAGCAGGATGCCAAACAGGAAGTAAATCATATCCATTCTTGTTTATGTAGCACATTCTAATGGATTCCGGCAAGGCAACCATTGCAGTGAGTTTGCGTTGAAGAATAAAGTTACTTGTGACATAATACATTCAGGGTAAATAAATAACTATACAGGCGCTCATTTATGGCTTTTATCTTCTCCTAAAAGGTTTGCCACGGAACAAATTAAAGCTTAGCAACTTGCCCAAAACAATTAGTATATTTCGGTCTAATTACGCACTGCATACACACAGAGACAATCATAAGAGCTCTTTATCTTGACACTGCATAACATAACAAGACCCTGCACAAATATAGTAAGGTCAAGCTGTAAGGAAAGTCTTGGTTAGGTTTTGCCGCCAGGCTGCTGAGTCATCTGGAGATTGTGGCTTTTTTAACAGAGCCTCCTCAGTAGGCAAGGCTTTGGGGTTTTCCAATACAGACAATCTCCCTATTATTGCAACACCACAGGCACAGCCCAGGGCATTAAAACCGCCTGGAGCCACCCTGGAGAGTGCACAATGTAATGATTCGCATACAAACTGACTTTTCCGTGTGTGATTATCAGATTAAGTGACCTCAGCAGGTCTTAGTCTATTTCATTTAAGCACTTTATTGTGCTGTGACGACTAACTGGTTGCAGCATGTTTGAAATTACGATACAACTCGCACCTCCGCTTGCTAATGCCTAATGACGTGTTTAGATGTAACACTTCTGCAGATTACCAAACAATGACAAACATACTCAGTCTGCAGAAAAAAAGCCCTGTTTGACAACTTCTTTGATGGCCCTCACTGTCAAACTGACAACTAAGGAAAACAGAACGGGCGGGGCGTTATTAGTCAGTGAGGCCATTGTCCGGGCATGTGCCACACAGGCACTTAAGTTTGAGAGTGGGTTAAGCCAGAGAACTACTAGCTGCATTTAGTAAACAGAACTGAAGCATACGCTATTTATCCTGGGCCTTTAATTAGCTGGGCTTCAAATAACCTGCTGTGGCCCTGGGCCTTTACAAACTAATTAAGAGAAATTCACACTGATATGACTTACAAAGCCAAACAGTCTTTTTATTTGAACAATGTGTACCTAATGACAATGTGCTTTCTGTACAATTCCAAAACACTTATTTCCTTAGGAGAGCACTGAAGATTATTTTTTAACTTTGGCAGCCACTCAGAATATGAAGAGAAATATGGAAGAAATTGTGTAAAAGTAATAACAGCGTTCCCCGACAGAAAAAAAATCCACCAAGTTTTCCATCCATCCGCAGGATACATTCCAAAAACAAGCAGTCCAGTCTCCCTGCTGTGTTTTCTCTGCAGTTTTAAAACCTTAAATAACAACTGAATGAATCCAGACTTTGTTTTCAAGCACTTATGAAATGTTAAACAGTTCAGCACAGGGCTGTGAGTCATACTTCATCTGTGGTTACTGTCTCCTAAAGCAGCATCACGCTTTCCTTTATAAAACTGAGCGTGAGTCCAAAACAACGTCCTCCATTTAGCACAAGGTAAAGTCAACATCAAAATCCACTTATGACACTCAGCCATTGTGAAAGAGTAAATTTAGCATGCGTTGAATTATGGGGATGAGCAATCCATTAGGTTTCTTAATATCGCCATTGGTTTCTGCAACAACCATGTGAGCAAAGCAACTCCACTGTTGACAAAAGATTATCCACAGTGATTAACACAACGGCTACACTTCCATTCACTTTGTGTGTTTACACGCAAAAAGGTGTGTGTGTCACTTAAAAAAATCGTGGCAGTACTATAGAAATATTTGAGTCTTGAAACTACTCTGTGGTCTACAGTACTGAATTTAGAATAAACCTTTCATTAAGCGTTTATTTAAAAGAAGGTTTCCATACACCTTCACTTTTCCTATCTGCAGTTTTTCTCTCTTGGATTCAGTGACATTCTAGTAGAAACAATAGTTATACTGCATTAGTGATGTATGAGCAAAGAGTATTTGATGGGTTATGACTGTAAAAGGAATTAAGAGCAGATGGATTCAGTCAAATTCATTTTCAGCAGACCACACATTCTTTCATTCATATTTTCCTATATGATAAAGATAGCAAACAGAGTATTTTAGTTATATAGTCAATATTGTTTTTATAGCTCTTTAGTTTCAATGTACTTTAACAATAGTCTCATATTTTTTCCTCCAAAGCAATGTTAGGAGAAACATCTCCTATCTACAAATCTCCAATCGCCAGCTACAAAAGAGCTACATCTAAACAATTCCTATGGGTTTGTTCACACACAAGCATGGAGCATGGCATGTCTTAAAAATCCAAAAAGCAACATTTTGTGTATTTCCACTGTTTTTGCAAAATATCCCAATGTCTCCTCTGATTTTCTTATTCAGAATTTCATATGTTCCATGTTGAGTTTACTTTTATAAAATTGTTTTGCTTTAGTAAACATAGAGGCCTCATGTCTTTAAGTAAACATAGACTAAGAACGTCTTTATGATTACTTTGTCATGCAAAACACACTTAGTAAACAGTGAACCAATGTTTTCTCGAGATTTTCCTATTGACGAGAACGCAAATTTGCGTCAGAACTGGCAGTCTTTGAATAGATTCAATCCAGTAAATGGGAAGCAGCTGTTATTGTGACTCCCGAGAACGCGTCAATGGTCATCCATTCTAGGACACAGAATCAATCCTTTTAGAATAAATCGGTAATTGTTAGACAGAACGGTAGTCTCAATGAAACTAAAATACGCTCATGTAATAGGGTTTTAGCCCCACTCGTATTCTCAAAGCTCGACATCTCCCTCTCCGCAGCTGCCCAGATGTGACATATGTCTATTCCTGCCGGTCTGAACGGCGACGCGGTTCTTGAAGCGCACCAACGCGAGCGCGATCTCCGCGTTCCACGCCGTCCCCTCCTGCTGGCACCTGAAGTCAATCTCTTTACCGTCACTCATCACGATGGTAAAGTACACCAGACCCCGGGTATACTCCACGCAATCAAGCGTGGTTATCTGATCAAAGCGCATCTCTTTGCTGTTCTCGCCTTTACAGTCGTGCAGACGGAGCCCGTCCTCTGTCAAAACGCAGCGCTTCTTCTTCCACAGCTGGAGAAGTCCATTACTCCTCTTCTCCAAATAGCCATCCTTCATGACTTTAGACTGGCTCATCCTGAGTTAATGTCGGTGTTAAAACGAACAGAATCTACATGAAATCCCAAAGGCGAAGCGTAGCTTTCGCGTAGCGTTAACGAAGATTTTACGCAGACGCGCGTAACCGCGGTGCGCCTAATGAATATAAAAAGGTTTCATTTGTGCCGTTTTTAAACTCTAAACGTTTCCACTGCAAGTCTTTCCACTAAGGAACAGGTTCTTGTTTATTATACAGCGTCGATACAATGCCGGCAGACAAGCACCTCTGCGGTTAAAGATCAATTTCCTACTTTTATATATTGCTACAATCGCCTTGGAAGTGCCGTAAGCTGGACATGTTGGTACTTGCTCCTCTGAAAGCGACTCCTCTCGTGTTTCTGAAGGACTCCCACTCCCACCCCACGTGACGTCACGGGGATTAGCCCTACTTTATGAGCACGCTGGAATGCTGCGGTCTGATATAAGCGTGTGCATCCGTTCGTCTTCTGACATTTCCTATATCTGAATATTTTTGGGTAAAATTATATTTGTTTTATTTTAGTGTAACCGTTTACAGAGAAAGATAAGGTTTGGCTGCTGTCCGTTTTACTGCACGTTCTGTTTTTGAAATCCTATGATTCACACTGGAATAATATAATATATATTATAATAATAAAGATACTGGAATTCTATCAGTTTGATTCTATTAAACTGATTAAATTAATCCCTTTTAGCACAAAACATTCACTTTAGATCTTTTTTCCCCCAAACGTTACAATTTTCTGAAAGATAAAATTCCCTATCAAATGAAAGTAAAAGTTTTTGGATTTGAAAACTGCTTTAGTTCCCCATGTAAATTCCCTGCTTGAACTGTCAAGTAATACATCATTAAATTATTAAAATGCAAAATACTAAAATAAGTACGTATAAAATAACTAAAATTATGCATTAGCGAAATTTTATGCAATAACGATATCAAATGCTAGGGAAAGATGAACCCTCATTTATCTAAAATAGTTTATCCTCTGTGATTTCGAATCTAATTGAGGCCAAATTCTCCACAAAATTTTAACAGACTAAATGTAACTGCAATTCCTGACATTAACAAACATTAACAGTTTAAATAGTGTACTATTATACCTGAAGGTCTTTGAAGAGTTGTGGGCAGTTGGCAGAGTCACACTTAAGATTTTTTTATATTTTCAATGACATGTTTTAACTTTGTCACTTTTCACTTATTTGTGTTTTGTCTTGACTAATGAAATTAAAGTAAATCTATATATTTACAGAACTAAAGGAAGTATCTTGTTTCATTGATCCACAGAAGAGTCTTGATGTTGCATCTCTTCCTCTTCAGAACTGCAGGAAGCAAAACTAGTCAGATATTGTGAACCTTATTGATGCAACAGAAATGGAATGATGAACATCTTTGAAAGCAACTGCTGGTGGGAGGTAAGCGCGCTTTTCATAGCTGACACATTGTGGGACCACATTTTGCATTCTGTCCACTAGAGAGAGACATTTATACTATTTAACCTGTGAAACCAAACTCGAAAGTCCTATACCATTTTGTTTAAAGAGTTTCGCGCAACAAATATAAAAAATTGTCCTAGTCTCTCAGTGGAACAATTGTCATTCATTTCTTATTTAAACTTTTATGTATAAACATATCATGAAGCTGTATATTCTGTAAAATGCCACACGTTGTTAATCGTTAATGCACATTTACAACTTTAACATAATATACAGTATAGCAATTGATGTATGCTATGAAACAAACTTGTATTATTGCTTGACTGCTCATTTGAAAATATTGTTTTGGGCTGGTTTTACATGGAGGGAATGTGTGTAGGAGGTACATGTTAATGCAAGATTTGGCAGGAAGCACTTTTCTTCCCTCCGTGTATTCTACAATCATCACATGCAGACAGCTTATAACATGAACACCACGACTCCCACTCTGCCTGCAGTGCAGCCTCAGCCATTACAAGAACTCCCTGAACTTTACTGTTAGTTTACAGTTCAAAATCTAAGGTGACAAGTACAAATTTCAGGGCCTTATTTTAACCCTTTTCAGCTGCTCTTATCTACAGTGGGAAAATGCAGCAAGTATTGCTTTATATTATAATTTATATATTTATAATTTGCCATATAATGTATGTTGCTATATATTATAACCTCCACTTTATATTTGAGTAAATGTTCTAGTGTCTTTAGGTGATTTTCCACCAATGGGCTGTGCCAGCATTTCCCTTGATCACAGATCATCAGGGTATATACTCAACAATCCTGATGGAAGACCTCTAGTGATGTGGCGAGTCACAATTGGTCCTTGGTCAGTTGCCAAGGTAACTCAGTTGCTTCTCAGTAGTTATCCAAGTACACTCATTTTGGGTGACACAACTAAAAGTTAATAAAATTTATTCCAAATGTATTGAACTGACACAGCAGGAGAAATATGTTTTTATAGGTTCTATAGTCTGTGGAGCAGTGTTCAATGTTCTTTACCAATAATAAAATGTAGTGTTTATTAGGGACTTTCCAAAGGGAAGTGAAATGACAGACCATAAGCATCAGAGTGTGTATCTTTCAGTCACAGTGAAACTGAAAAAGACTGCGATTCACAGTTTATTTCTGACCTGGTAGGATTGTTAGGTCATGAACTTGTTGCATGTCATAAAGATAATGTGAGTGGAATTCAGTTGCATTCTGTTGGCATGCATCACAGGCAGAAGATACTATTGATAAACCAATGATAGCATTTACAAAACAATAACTAAAGAAATCACTAAAAACTAGTCAGCATCTGCATGACCACTGCATGCTGAAATAAATATTTAAACTAGCAGTACATAATTTGAATTTGTTCATAAAATGACTGGTTAGAATGTTTTCCAGATGTTGTCAGACAAAAGCATATATTCTTTAGATGATATCAATAATAGCTGAAGTTTTCAAAGAAATAACTAGCTTAACTTTCAGGTCACTGGTTTTAATATACGCGTTTAAAAATAAAGGTGCGTAAAAGGGTACTTTAGAGCAATGCCACAGAACCTTTTGTGGTTCCTCAAAAAAAACCCACAAAAAGGTTCTTAAAATAATAATTTGATTACTAACTTTTTATAGTCTGTAGAATCTTTTTCTACCACAAACAACCTTTGGTGCAACAGAAAGTTTCTGTCGATGTTTTATGGAACTTTACAGCCCAATAACCCAAAATAGCCCAAATAACCTTTAGTTTTAAGATTGTAGAGAAATGCCCTTTAAAATCAGTCCTAAGAAAACACATTTGTCAAATTACATTAAGAAAAATGTGTAAGAAGTTATATACAGAACTAGAACTAACCTTTTAATATATCACATGCACAAAGTATATCAAATTTTAATATTTAACATTCATCAACCATAAACTCTTTTAAGAATTCAGTTTATCAATGATGCAAAGGACACAAATAAAAAAGACACCAAAAATATTTTAAATTATATTTGATCTCCTTATTAAAGTACAGTCATCAATGCAGGTATGCCATTTTTTCTTTGACACTGTAATACAAACGATTAACTTGGTGCACCTTTAGCCAAGGAATGCTTGTGAATCTTTCATGCGTTGAACGGAGCTAAAGGGAACATTCTTTCTAGTGATTAAGCTCATACAAGCATGTGGTATGTCCATTCATTATACAGAGCAGACAATACATCTAAGCAGAGAAAGCACAGCTCAAATTCCACTAAATCTGTGCAATGTAAAGTGATCATTTTAGGTGAGTTCATTAAAAGTTAATCCCATGCTTTGTTTACATAGTTGACATTCTTCCAAGTGTTTGGTAATGTTCTAGAGTTAAGAAGAGATGTTTAAAGGTTTGGGACAATGAAATGACGTTTTTGAAATGTGAAATGTGTCATCTTGTTTGTGATTAAGAGAGATGTATTTGGAGTTTGATTTCCTTTAAGACTGACCAGTTTCCTGTTTGAAGACATTGACATGCAGTCGTTTACACCTGTGCACGAGCAGGTGTTTGTACACGTGCTTGTGCAGATGCTTGTGGTTATGGAATGTAGGGTATTATGTTTTGCTGATTTATTGAGTGTGTGACAGTGCACCAGCCCCTTGACCGTATCCAAAACCTTTTGGGCCAAAGCTTTTGGCATAGCAACCTGTTTAGAGAACAAAATGATAGTGTTTAAATGTCAACATTTAGAGGAAGAATGATAAAGTTAGATGTAAGGAGTGCTTGCCTGTGCAAAACTCACTGCGGTGACACTAGGGTTTTCTGGGTGCTTGCAAGGGTGTTGCTATGCAGTTGATAAGGTGACCTGAGTGAGTGGTTTATAGCATGTTGCTATGCAGTTTGTAGGGTGTTCTGGGGTGTTTCTAGATGGTTACTTATTGGCCCAAGTCTCTATGATATTTTGATC
>JAZGTJ010019136.1:0-11065 GCA_036877575.1 Botia almorhae | reverse complement strand
TGGCTCCCAAACTGAGAGTCTAACCAATCAGACAAAAGATCTTTGGCCTCCTCCAATAGGGCCTATAAATGACAAGAATACAACAAACATGCACAGGAACTTTGACTTTTAATAGCTACTAATACTTCTAATAAAGGCTCATAACTAAGTTGAACACATGTGAGATTAAAAGACATCAGCTGGGTGATTTCTGTCTGCTGAAGCTGATTATTTTACATGACCCGGATCAAACCAGGTCACATGACCAGCCCGTGAAAACAGCAGAATGGTCTACCTCTGCTTTATTGTGGATGGAATCATCTGCAGCTTTGCTCTGCACTGCCACCTGCAGGGGACTCAGGGCAGCGTCCACTGCTGCATCCAGTCTCTCCAGCATCTGCTTCTTATCCGGGTCTGTAGTCTCAGCAAGCTTGGCTTTAAAGGGCTAAACACAATACAAGACAATTACCTTAAAGCACTAGAAAGGGGTAAAGAGATGAGCACAACTTCTTAAAGGGCCAGTTACTAGCTGGCTGGTGTGTTTGAAATGGTCACCATTAGTTACACTGACCACTCTCGTTAACTTTAATTCTAAAGATTTTAATTTAGAACTCTTAATGCTAAATATTTTCTTTGAATTTCATAGAAGTAAAAGTGAATTAAAAAATACTGGTTGTATACTGGTTACATGACACAAAGGACAGTACATCTGTTAAAAGGATAGATCACCCAAAAATAACAATTCGTCCATCATTTATTTATCCTCATGTTGTTCCAAACCTGTATGACTTTTTTCCTTCTGAGGAACAGAAAATAAGATATTTTGAAGCACGTTGGTAACCAAAAAACACTGGCACCCATTGACTTCCATTGTAGGAACACAAAGCCACTTAAAATATCTTCTTTTGTGTTCCACAGAAGAAAAAGTCATACAGTTTTCAAATGACATGAGAGCGAGTAAATGATTTTTGGGTGTACTAGCCCTTTAAGAAAATGATGATTTCCGCAAATTGATACATCAACTTCACGAGTGTATTTTTAAGTTTCCCTCACTGTTCTAGCCGTTAATACATCCTGCAGTATCTGAGAGGCTCCGGGCTTCTTCTCTCGGTACTGCTCCAGGAGGTAGTTCTGTCGGGCTCTTTTGATGATCTAAAAAGGGGAGGACACAGTGAACATCATATCCCACCTTATATATTAATATATATCAGCAGCATATTATCCATGTGTATTCATCAGATTCAGACATTGCAAACTGTTCTCACTTTGTCATCGATGTCCGTAATGTTCATGCAGTAGAAGACATCATATTTAAAATAATTTGTCAGTATTCTCCGGAGGATATCAAAAGAAATGTAGGATCTGAAAACACAAGAAGAAAACATAATGAAATACAGGGACTCTATATAAACGTATATACAAGAAAACATTGTTGCTACACAGGCCTTGGATATAAAAGCCACAATGAAACACAGTACTTGAGATTTCTATGTGATTTTGTTTACAGCCTCACAAACTGAAAACACACAAAATAAGCAATCAGGGAGTAAATGTTTGAAGGTCTGCCTCAACCGGTTCATTGTGTTGTTGTGTTGTGTTGTGTTTACAGGGCTGTACAGACAGTGAGGCACACAAAGAAAACAAAGAGCTCTGATAAAGAAGACTGAATGGGAGTATGTCACCTGGCATGGCCCATGTGAGACGCATCATACACTGTGGGGCCACAGCAGTACCACAACACCCTGTTTCCCTTCTGTGGTACAAACACCTCCTGGTGCATTAAAAAAGACAGAATGTCAGTCCGCGGTCACATGACAGCATCTCGTATACAACTCTGATCAACAAAGAACTCTCAGTTGTACATTTACATTTATGCATTTGGCGAACGCTTTTCCCCCCAAAGTGACTTGCGGGTGCATTCAGGCTATATATTTGATCGGTACTTGTGTTCCATGAGAATCGAACCCACAACCTTTTGGGCTGCTAACACAAGCTCAGGTACAGAAAACACGACTTGTTTTTTATTATAAACATTTCTCATACCTTGGTTCGTGTCAGGCTGTTGTAGAGACGCAGTTTTGAAATCTCCGTTCCTTCAGGGGGGGACCAAGGTGGCTGCACCCGCTTTCCTTTTGCTGAAAAACAAAAAGAGTTTAAATCAACATCACACCCTGCAATGCAAAATTAAGTCACTGTTTAAATTCTTTAATATAATCCATCCCAAAACCACCAATGAGAACGTGCAGAACTGTGTGTTGAGATAACAAGTGCATTATGGGAAATTTCTATGATTGCACACCTGCTGTGAAAGTGTGATTTTCTTTCCTCACAAAGCACACCGAATGATAAATGAGAATAAAACTAACACACACACATTTAACACACAAAGCCATGGAACATTTCCTGTTTATGTCTTTCGAGTTCTGTCCAAAACACTGTTATTACGACTTTACACGTCTTGTCAGTTTCCTGTCAACACTTCAGCAAATGCAATCTAACACAAACCAACTCGCATCCTTATACACATGCAACAAACGAACACGACTAACTACTGTATTCATCACACACAAGAAACCAGCTACAACTGACTGTTCATGCACGACACGACCCTGACTACAAGGGGCGCAGACTCTGTCTACTCACTGCTGGATTCTGGGGTCTGGTCATTCAATTGGGGCTTCAGGGCGGCTATGTGTTTGTACCAGCGCAGGGCGTGGACATGCCGCTCTGGTGGGGGCCCGCAGAGAAGCGAAAAGGCTTCTGCATCCGCCTGCGAAGGCCCGTAGCCGGCCAGGTAACTGCGACAGCTCAAGTACTCATTCAAAGCCTCAACCCTGTGTGTATCCTCACTTATGCGCAGTAAGAAGCCATAATCAAAGGCTGGAGAAACAGAAGGGTACAGACACACAGAAAGACACAGAGGTGCAGACATTAGGAAAGAGATAATGTAGGGGCCCCTTGCCACAGTCTACACATACAGAATGACCGTGATGCCACCTGTTATCCTGCATAACCTCATTCCTATGACAACCAATCTGGAATTAATCTGCTGCCATCACATACACACGTACAACATACTAATGACTGACACATAACGTCATCATTTTAGGGTAAATATCATAATATTAGTACGTCAAGTGGCTGTATAGGGCAATATAACGTGGTTTTAGAAACACCCCACACACAACATACAGAAACGTTGAGAGGCAACACTAGCGCATATTAAGAACAAACAAACCTGAGGCCATTGATACACATTGTAAAAGGTCTGCTTATGTCTAATGGACGTTTACAATAATATAAAAACACGTTAACTGCAATGTTTTTAAGTCGTTATACGTCATCATATACTAAGCATAACCTGAACAACGTAAATATGTGACATGATAATTAACAATGTAAGCCAGATTTGTTCAAGCTGATATTATGTAACTGCAGCTTATTAATGTACAGAGAGACACAAGGCACACGTAACAATACAATATCCGTACGACAATATAAGAGACTTTTAAACTGAAAAGTTGTCACATATAATTTTTTACATATTTATGATTAAGAATAGCGTATCGGGAGAATACATATTAAAATTTCCTGAAACAGCTGCAGGTTTGACTAGGACCAGCAATAATGAACCGTCTAAACAGGTCTAGCAGAAGGATAACGTGCTGAACGTAAACAGCACACATCTTTAATTCAACATTGCAAGGCAAGTCAGACAGGCAAAAAAATCAGATACCTGGATCTCCCGCGTTTGCCATTTTTCGCTATCTGATGCAACAATAACGTGTCCGGAAAACCTGATAGGAAACCACAATGAAACGCAGCACACGCAGGAAATCAATGCACCGGTGAAGGTTTTACTGATCTCTAAATCATTTACGTGGCTTGTGTGCGCACCCTATGATGGGCAGATCTAATGTTATTTTACGCAGTTTGCAGACTTCAGATTAACACTTCCGGGTAGAATTAAATCCCCCTTTTCAAAATAAAAGCTCTTCAATTACGTACTAGTAAGATTATATTATATAATTATGAAATGACTTACATTTACGTTTTTGAAGATATTACAAACATTCTGTTTTTTAACAGATCTCAACTGTACAGTGATCTCAACTGTACTCAGATCTAAATGTAATGGTTAATATTTCATTATAACTTTTCAGCTAACAGGGAATAATCTCAAAACGCTAGTTGTTCATAGTTCGTACATGTTTAGAGAACGTTTTTTAAAGTTGTATATCATAGATCCAAAAACATATTCCTAGGTTGTTAGTGTAATGTTTTAAAAGTTAATAAATGAGAAAAGTTTAAAAAACATAACCAAGCAATAATGCTCAATGTTTAAAAACTGCACGTTTTAAACGTTCTTTTAACTTTGAAAATAATGTTTTTAGCGTTTTTGTAACTTAATGGAAACTTTAAGGAAACATTCTTACAACCCAAAATGATTAGCTGGACTTAACATTTGTCAGCTGGACATGACATTTTCGTATATGTCTCTATACAAAATGATGATGCTGTCCAGCCAATGCGTCCCTCAGCCACTCACAGGGTTCAAAATATGCCCTGGAATCCACAAGCTACTGGTATTAATGAAACAAAGCCCATACAAAACCAGTCTGGAAGCATCGACTCACTGGTATTATCCATGGGCGCAGATGCACAGCCGTCCAGTGTGGCTTTGTTCTGGAGGGTCTCCAGTGGCCTTTGGTGGCGGGTTTGGGGGATAAAATGATTCATATGAGGTGCAGGCACACCAAAGGTGTCAAAATGACAATCGAGTCTGTTTCTCGGGAATATTAAAAGGAAGCAGCGTCGCTGTTTTCTTGTCTTTGTGTGGCAGGTGCTTTCACACTCGCTCAGTTACTTGCCACCCCGCATAGAAACTGCTTTTAATTATGAGCGACAAATCAAACTGTGTCTTTGCATATGCAAAAAAAAATGTTTTTGGAATACAAACATGTCACATTTCCAACAGTTTTAATTGAAAGAGATTATTAAGAGATATTTTTAGAGATTTAGTTTTTCTTTCAATCTGGCATTTAAAACCGTTTTTAATGAAATTATTTAAAAAAAAGACACAGACTACACTAGCCTGACATGACTGGAAAGCAGTTCAGGAAAATGCAGGCGACGTGCTTGAATGACAGATTCATTCATTAATACAGTCAGCGGGCCTATTTCTCATCATTAACAGAGTTCAAACTCTCCACACCCTGTCAGCAGAGGGGTTGTTGTTTTTTATGCTATTAATTAGCTCTGTACGGCATACGGTGGCAGTGGTGGAACCGACTCTGAACCTGAGACAGCGAGAACGCAGTCGATGTCAATGTTGACAGGAAAGTAAATTGGGTTGACAAATCCCTCGAGAGCCTTTATTGATTTGTGGATATGTGACATCACATTAATACGTACGTGAGGAGATGTACGTGAGATGTACGTGAGGGTTTTAACTCCAGACTGCCTGTTTTTTGTCATAAATATCTATAGATAATAAGAACATACATATTAAGAATATATACAAGGGTTTGACTAAAAATGTAATCATACCGTAGCAAAATATTAAATAAGTTGCAGCTATTCAAGGCTCAATTAATTATAATTATTTTAGTTAAAGTAAAAAGGGGGTAAACTAAAGACTATAATAGTGTGTTGTCCTGCAGTGCCCTCTAGTGTTCACGTAAAACACTGTAGGAAAATAACGCAACGTTATACAGCTGCTTGTAAATGCAGTAATTAAATTGTGTTCAAGTGTTTCTTGCACACCTATGAACGCAAAATGACCAGATAAAAGGTTAAAGGTAAAACACACACATACAAATGCTAAAGAATTAAACCCACAGTATAATTTAACTCTGTATCCTCAACACATCACTGTTACCAGTTATTATACAGCCACGTTCATGTCACACAATACAGTAGGACAAGAACTACAAATAAATACAACAGAAACAGGTTCTCAAAAACAGTTCAAACTAGCTGACCAGATGCTGAAAGAGCTCCAGATGGTTGCAAGTTTGGTCTTTTACTCCAACTTGGTTAAGATAAATCAATACAAAGCATTTATCAGAAAAGAGATCTTTAGAGAAAAAAACTCTCTTATCAAAAGGAAATAAAACATCAAATGAAAATGAGGTTATAAAAACACTCAGTCAGCCCCTGTGGACAATTCCTGGTATTAAAGGGGAGTGAGTTGATATGATTACAGGAAAAGAATTATGTCTTATTGCTTTTGTGATACGTGAGGCTTTAAAATCATGATATTGTAGAAACATCCAACCTGAGTTATGTTATAAATCACCGAAACAAAAGGGATCCCTTGAATCTTAATGCTTTTCTTTTTTTGTAAATAACAAATGATTCCTTCATGCAAGACATGAGACCTCCCTTTTATTTCACCCCTACAACACGTACGTATATCTCACAGCTCGGTGTGAGTCACGGGCCTATAATTAGACATGTTAAATATTTGATGAGAGACGGAGAAAAATACAGCTTTTTCTCCAGCTCGTCAGACACCGAAAATACACCTGCATTTGAGGTTAAAAATACATTGTGTTGCATTTTGTGAAAATGATTATAAAGTGATAGTGCGGTGTGAAAGTTCTTCTGAAACGCATTCTTGATGCTTGACAAACCATTCGACGTCAAATAAATGATTCATATTTGTCGATGAGATAAACAAGCTGAGGTGGATCGTGAGTAACGCATGTAACTGGAATCTGGATACGCCTCTGGATGAGATCTAGAGGCTAATGGCTAAATATCTCAACTCTAGATTCTGAATTCAACAAATGACTTTCTTGACTTTTCTGAGAGTAATCAATTTTCTATTTCTTTTAAAAAAAACAAACAACAACAACAAAACTATAGCCAGGTCTTATTGCATCAAAAATCTGTTTAGGTTATTTAGAAACAAATAAATAAAGTAGGGAAGAAAAAACAAAAAGACAGCACCAATTCTCATGTTGTTGAGCTTTGTTTAGACACATTTCATAAAAAGCACGTGTTGATAAATGGTGTTAAAGTTATCATTCTCAAACATTCATTGTTTTATTCAATGCTGTTTTGCTGGGATTACAGTCAGCTGCTACCTGATAATATAATAATTATATAAGTGAAACGGGCTGTGAACATGACGCAGGTCTTTAAAAAGATCAGTGTGAACTGGGCGGACCATATGGACCCAAAGCAGAAAGGCAAGTGTCACATTAACATTCAGAAAGTGTTTAAAACTACAAATGAACGAGCAATAAAACAAGCAAAACATGCTGATGTTTCCCTACGGTTTTAAACTGAGTGTTTCTGTTGCAAGGTTTTTAATTAATTACTAAAAATAAAAATAGAATAAAGAATAGAATACAGCCTTGCATAAGAAACTGCTTTTTCAGGAGCAGTTCTGCTACGATGACGTTTTCAGACAAATAGACAGAAAACGGTCCAAATGTCCAAATGGTGTCACCAGCATCTCCTCAGAGCAGCTGTTTTTCAGGCCTGCTCAGTGCTACAGGTAAACATTACATTCACATATTCTCAAAGCGCTGTTCACGTGCCAATCCGAGCCGTCTGTAACACGTTTTACTGCATTTGCTCTAAACCAGACGTCACGCAAACTTTCACAGCGCTGCATTGGTTAACTTGGTTATTGTCTAATGAAAGTTGATGTTTATTTGATTGAGCTAATCTACCAGTTACTGTAGATGTATTATTTAGATAACATTTTTCCTTATCAACACGTACAGTAAACAATGCAAATCAATCAGTTTGGGTCATTTAAGTGTCTTTACTGAAGTACACAGAATATTTACAGCTGACATTTTGCATTGCTGTTCTGAAGCAAACAGACGGTCTGACGAAGATGCTCGCGTCACCACTCTGCCAACTCTCTCTCCTCTCTTTCTCAAGAGACCCAAAATGAGTTTTTAAAATTTCGTTTGACATGGGCAGAGATTATAAAAGCAAGACGTAAAAAACAAACCACTAATCAATGAAAAGATACACTTTCTTTAGAGATAACTGTACAGTTTTGTAAGATAGTAGTGTTCACTCATTATGAACTTGGACCACAAAACAGCCGATGATGGGAGCATATACCGATAGCTGTGTAATCTCTTGAGGCACTTTTTGACCTTTTCATTCAGATCGCCTCAGGAGTTGTACATTGCAATGGTCCCCTTGCATATCTAACTCATCACCATCCCAAAAGACAGTACATTCTTAAAAATGCACCAATAGCGCATGTGTGACATACGAGTGACATCATCAATAGCCAAAGTAGTGTTCATGCTATTAGAAGGAAAAGTGTGAAAAACTGTTATAAAATTGAGAAAGACAGGACTTAGAAAAATTCACAAAAAGGAGTGCCAAACATGTGGCTAATCCCTGGCTGGAGGGAGGGGTGAGCAAGTGTGAACGAAGTGTACAGATGGCGGGACAATTAAAGACAATGAGAGAGCAAGGGTTGGGGGGGGCACAGGAGAGGTGCCCTACTGCGGGTAGTTGTTCTGTTGCCGGCGTTTGGCAGACCTCAACTTCTCAAAGCGGGACTCCATCTCCTCCAGAACTTTGGGGGTGTATCGGACCACCAGCTTCACTGTACCCTGAGCAGCCTTCAACAGCTCCACAGCCTGCTCGTGGTGCTCTCCTTCTACGCTCTAAAAACCAGAGGAAGACAGTGAGATATCTTACCTTCTGATGTTGTCTTTTCTCTATTCGTTCAACAGAATTTTCACTTTTAGGTGAACTGACTGGTCCCCAAACTATATATGAGTGGGGGAACTGGTTATTTCATATGTAAGGAGAGGCGGGCTTCAAGAACAAAAGGTTGGGAACCACAGCTTTAAATAAAATATTAATTATTCATTATTTTTAAAACTGTTTTAAAATTAAAGACGCTTTTTTTATCCTTACAATAGCAGTGTGACCAACCCCATGTGTATGCCTTCAGGAGACTTGGAATGTACAACACAAGTCCCTATAATTATTTTATGATGCTTTGGGTTTTTTTGGTTCCTTTTAAAGATAGAGAAGAGCTGGTCACAATCCGCTGCTATTGTAAAAATTAAAAACTACGACATTTTTTTAAACCTCAGTTTCAGTTCAGAGGAACAACTAAAGTTATTAGGTGTGTGATCAAAATGTAAATTTTCATTTTTGGGTTACCTAAAGCCACGTCTGCATTACTTAGGACACGTTTGAAAATAGACGCTTTTTTGTACGAGTTCGTTGCGGCTATTCGTGGCGTTATGTGTCTTGCGAAAACTGAGTTTTTTAAAAATGCTCCTCTACAGTAAAGGCATTTAAACTTTTAGTGATAGACTAGAGTTAAACAGCTAGTTAACTGGCCAGCTACGGACACTGGATAACCTTCCTAAGGTAACCGAAAGCTGTCAACATTAGGTGTCAAGCTGCTTACATCATTCAATGCAACTTTAATGTGAAATAGGTCCTTCGACAGGGCCGGAGTTCTGTACATACCACTCCATTAACAGACAGCAGCTGGTCTCCTCTCTTCAGACCGCCATGCCGATCAGCGATGCCTCCAGGAATGATACGGGAGATGTAGATGGGTGAGTTCTGTTCCTTCCCTCCCATGATGTTGAACCCCAGCCCCTCCTCTGTTTTTGGGAGCTCTACCACACGGGGGTGAGAGTGACCCTCACTAGCTGCAAATGCAGCCACTGTAGCCTGGGATGAAAACAGAGACGTTTGGAAATCCTTCAATGATGATGATGCAATGATTGGATGAACATTTCATGGTCCTTTATCTTCCACAGAAGATATATATAATTTATATATTATGTATTTAGACAACTTTACTTGGTGATTGACATCAGGATGTGAAGAGACTTTCAACCAGCAAAGCATAAAAACTGTTATTCGAAAAAAAAAAACTACCTTGCCATAAATGTCAAAAAACAGCTAATGGTCAGACACTAATAAGTGCTTATTGTCAGGCCATCTGTCTAGTGTTTCAAGGAAGTAGTACCAAGATAATCAGATAATGAGACAATCTTTCTAACGTTAACGCTAAAAATAGCAAAACAACAAAGTGGGTTTGAGGTAAGTTACTTATTTGGCAGGGAAGTAAACAACTACTTACCTTGGCTGTTGCGTTGGCCCTCACCTCTGGGCTGCTATTTATGTCCACTGTCTCATACACATGCTCGTACACCTGAAAATAATGTACAACAAAAACCAAGAATGCTACTGGAATTTCACAAGCACAAGAACAGCCGCCCTGGTAAAACCTTTCAGGTAAACAAAAAGAAACAGAATTACAGTCCTATTTCCAGAAAATAAGAAATATCTCCAGGGCCAGATTCCTGAATCCACATTGGTCTGGACCAAATTGCTTGTGAACCGTGTGAATTTACTCCTAAACAGCCAGTCTTGTACAGTCCAGTACCATCTGGTTTAGATGAGTAAACACCCACCATTTACAAACACCTGTACCCAAGACTGGCTGTAATATGTGACTGGAAAACCTTATCATTATGTCTTGCACTTAGACCTGCACAGAAGGGATTTAAAAGGGCATGAAGTCAGATCTCTCCATGGCGTTTCTCCTGATGGTTTAACACATGCTAAAATCCCTATTCCAGCTCACACTCAGGGCTGCCTTTATACGTCTACCCACGTGCCTCAGCATTCGCCTACGAGTCGCGCATGTTTGTCTGAGCATAAGCAAACAGTAAGAGGTTCAGGGCAAAGCATAAACACCACTTAGAAGACAGAGCTGTTGAGTTACTAATTAACCACTTCACTTAACCACCACTAAACAACAGCATTTAACTCGAGCACCATCACAACTGACAGCCTGAACGAGCAGGAAAACAGCAGAACGGCGGGTGACTGTTCTGTTCTGCCCGGGGTCTGTTTTTTAATAAGCCTGTGTAGGCATGGATCTGAGAGACAAGCCGGAAGCAGGTGTAACTTTCCCTGAATTTCAGGGAGCTAATGATGCATGTCTAAGGCTAACATACAACTGCACACACCCGCAATTTTACATTTCAAACAGAGATGGCGGTAGAGAGGGGAAAGATACAGACTGCAGCTTTACTGAATCGCGATCGAAAAACAATGT
>JAZGTJ010019134.1:0-11065 GCA_036877575.1 Botia almorhae | reverse complement strand
TTTTTGAAATATGATGATATAAGGTTAAAAACGCTCTAACATGACTGCAAGAATGAGATTGAATATTAGTCAATTCTACTAAGAAACAAATGATCAGGGACAACTGGGTCATGCTAACTAAAACTAATCGACTGATCAAAACTAGTGCCTGGTGTTGTTTTATTTTCTTACTAGAAAAGTTGATTATAAGTATAAATCTCTCTGCCGACACATACGTCACACTTTCGGCATCTTAACAAAAGTTTAAATAATGCTAATGTTGGGAAGCAGCGGGACACCTGTGACATTTCATCCAATTATATCCATAGTTGAGAGCCCATCGCTTTATTTTAGATCATACGCACTGACATTCAAGAGGGAACATATTCTGACGCAGTAATTATCTAAATAAATCTCTCGACAGCAATATCTTGTTTTCACTTTTGTTGTTATTGTTTCCATGTTCACATGACGATTCGAGTCTGGCTGTCACATCATTTGTTTACTTTTCGTCTGCACACTTACATTCATTAAATTTAGACTCACAGATCGCCCACATTGCCCATCAAATCCTCTGAGAGGTTGAGAGAGAGAGAGAGAGAAAGAGAGTTTGTACTTTCTAATGAGCCTAAAGCTTTTTTCAGGGCTGTTGAAAGTTGACTGGTAAGAAAAGCTGCTTTAGTTTTACACCAACCAAACGCAGAGGCCTGAAGCGATTCCTTCTTCCCTCTTCTGCGATACACAGCCTCCCGCGGCACTTCCTGTACCTCACATCTCTGTTAAACTGCTGTTACACTGTCTGATTTCTTGCTCTAATTCAAAGACCTTTTCAGTTTGCCTCAGAGGAAGGGGCGGAGTCATGTATACATGAAGGGTGTCCATCAATGTCACCAGAACAGGTGGAGGAGTCTCTGTGTTTGCTCACCTCTGCCTGTGCTATAATGCTGAAGTTTATCGCTGTAAATGGCCTCCTTATTGTACGCTCGCTTCCTACAGAAGAGAGAAAGAGAGAGAGTTTAAACATAATTATTAAATGAACATGGATCAGACATTTGATAGTTGTTTTTGTTCCTATTTTTGTGGATTTAAGGTCAGACAGATGTCCAACTAGTGCAACCACAGGAGTAGTCAATTACAGTAATTATGAAAACGTTCCAATAACGTTTGACAACCAGAAAGTGTCCAAATACGTTTGTCCTCAATGTAAAAACATTTACTGTTCTATAAATCCATTTTTTAAACGTTATCTTGGTTTGGTGCTGTTATCTAACACAATAATATTCATGTTATCAAGCGAGGGTTCTGAGGTGGAAAATATTGAATATTATGATTATTATTATTATCTGATTATTCAAAGTTTCTGACTGGAGGACGGTCAAGGTCTGAGGTGTTGATAAATATTGGCAGCTGATATGAAATATCTTGGAGCAGGCCTGATACACATTTTGTTTTAAATAAAAACCATTGAGAAGCACATTATGCACGACCAAGCAATAATGTTAACACAACGCCTAAAAACTAGATGTTTTGAACGTATGTTTTGTAGATGTTTTGAATTTTCAAAATAACATTTTTGTTACTAATGGAAATGTTAGGGAAACGTAACGTAATTTTAAACTAATATTTTTAGCTAGCAATTTCCATTGTATGGAGACATAACCACCGAGACATTTCTGAAAATCTCTTCTGCTGTGTTCAACAGAAGAATAAGTCACACAGGCTTGGAACGACCAGAGGAAAAGTCAGAATTTTCATTTTTGGGTGAACTGTGCCTTGAACTAATGCACGGCGGGCTGTTTCTCCTCATGAGAGCGAGGAACATGAGCGTGGTTCTGTAATGATGATCTTACCTGCTGCAGACGATGAATATAGCCACCAGAGACACGATGAAGACCACTCCAGCCGCGGCCGAGCCCGCAATCAAAGGCAACTGCTCTCTCAGCTCTGATTTATAATCATCTAGAGAGAGAGAGAGAGAGAGAGAGAGAGAGAGAGAGAGAGGGTGCATTAGGCTACAGAAACAGTGAAATGGTCACTGCCTACAGAGATGGATGATGAAAGAAAATAAGCATATGAAGAGAATCTATTTAGGATGAAGGACAGGGTTTCATAAACTGCCTGAAAAACTCAAAGAACGAGAGAGAGCAGCTTCAGCTTCAACAGGAAGTCTTCTAGAAAGACAGATGATGAACATGGACCGAAGACAAGTTTATTTTGAGTTCATCTGAGGAGAAATGAGGAAGGCCCTGCTTTAGACAGTCTAAGATGGTTTTTGAGTCTTAGACAGTTTAAACTTGCTCTCAGCCAGCAGCCAGGCCAACCTGGTCTAGCTGGTCTTTCACTTTGGCCAGACTGGGAGACCAGCTTAAGCTTGTTTACATTTTTTTCTCAGCTCAAGAAAGTGTGACGCATGGCCACCAGGTTCTAGTTGTCTAGCATGTTAGCAGAGAGAGAGAGACAGAGAAACAGACACAAGGATAAACAGAATGAAAAGAAGTCAAGAGAAAACAGATCAGATCCACAGCAGAACAACAGAAGTGTGTGTGTGTGTGTGTGCTGTTCTCCACTGTCACAATGTAGAACAAGAAAGAACAGATTAAAATTTCCAACATCGTTGATGTTCAAAATCAGCCTCCCTCCCTCCCTCACTGAGGTTTGTTTCTCAAAGCAACTACTAAAAATATTTTTATACAAATATAAAAATATATTTATCAGTTGTTTCACTACATTTATCAGCACATTTTTAAACATTTGGCCCTCTCAAGTATAACCTGCACACACACACAGTGTACAAAAATACTCTACAGAACGCTGTCTCTGTGTGTTACTCCTCCTACACAAGATATGCCTCAGAAACCACCGAAACCTCGCGTGAACTACCGAAACCTCGCGTGAACCACCGAAACCTCGCGTGAACCACCGAAACCTCACCTGAACCACCGAAACCTCACCTGAACCACCGAAACCTCGCTTGAACCACCGAAACCTCGCCTGAACCACCGAAACCTCGCTTGAACCACCGAAACCTCACCTGAATCACCGAAACCTCATGTGAACCTCCGAAACCTCACCTGAACCACCGAAACCTCGCTTGAACCACCGAAACCTCACCTGAATCACCGAAACCTCATGTGAACCTCCGAAACCTCACCTGAACCACCGAAACCTCACCTGAACCACCGAAACCTTAATTAATTAATTAAGTTAATTAATTCATTTGTAATTAGTTCCTTTTTAATTATTTTTATATGCAAATTAAACCATTAATTACATTAATTAGATTAAGGTTACAGCATTTGTTCAGCCTTGTTATATTGATGGCAAGACAAAGAGGGTGTAACAAACAATTACTGATACTGATACTGCAGTACACACAGAAATCAAACAGACATCAAACTAATGCAGTTACTACAGTTCTGTCATTTAAATGATAATCACATCCTTGTGAAAAACACCCAGACTGGTCAAGCTGGCTAAGAAGGTCCTTAGGTGGTCTTGGCTAGGAGACAGATCAGGAAATGCTCTTCTATAGTCTGCATTCTTCAAGGTAATATGTATTACATCTAGATGATGTTTAATACAGACACTGAGATACATCTGTAAGGTGCTTTGGAGAACACATTTCATTAAGAATCAAAAACATAAAAATATTATTTTGAATGTTCTTCAAAACGTCTAATTTCTTAGACATTTCTGTAAACATCACTGGGTTTATTGCAAATTGTTTGTTTGTTGCATGCATGCATTTCACATGTGGTATGTGTGCTGCATCTTTGCATGCATGCATGCAAGTATGTGTGTTTGTTGTAGTTTGTGTGTGTTTTGAATGCGTAAGTAATGCGTAAGTCAAGAGCTGAACAGATAAAAATGTGTGTGTGTGTGTGTGTGTGTGTGCCAGCAACCAGCCAGCTGCCTGGTGGATGTTTTGTGGAGTCCAGTCCCACTGGCATCCCGAGTATGTGTGTGTGTGTGTGTTCCTGGCATAGTCATGCAGGACATGCTACACTACAGATACAGCACCATTAATCAAACCCATGAGAGACACAGAGGTTACAAGAGAGAGAGGGAGGGAGAAAGAGAGCGAGAAAGAGAGGGAGGGAGAGAGGCTTTGTTTTTTGTTGCTGTTACAAAGTTTCAAAATGATCTAAATAAAAAAACAGGACAAACTAGATTCATGAATGAATGAATGGACAGATGGACAGATGGATGGATGAATGAACAGACAAACACATAGACAAAGACAGACACACAGACAGACATCCAAACTTAGAATATGGAGTATAAAAATGTAAAAGTTTACATGGGCAGAAATCTAATTAAATCTGTTGACAATACAAACTGAAAGAATAAAATCATCCAGATGCAGAGTGTGTCACTGCATACACACACACATACACATACACACAAACACACACACATACACACACACAGCTGCTGGCGTGGGGGTCCGTACCATCTGTGAGGGTCTGAAAACACATTTTGTTGCTGTATTTGCCAAAACCGGCGACTGTCCGGGCCCGAACCTGCATCACATACACCGTGCCTGACCGCAGTCCATCCACACGAGCTTTGTTCGTCTGACTCCTGACCTGCGTGGAGTTTACCTCAGAAAAATCCTGAAGAGAGAGAGAAGAGTTTCACATGTTACTGATGTATCTTCACAACAAAAAGAGTTACAAATAATCCGTTTACTAGAATAAAGAACATATCTCCCAAAATAACTCTGACGTAATGAAGTTACTGCCTGTACTTTATACCCCTGACTGTGTGTCTACCTCTTAAAATGAGAGCGATCCAGAAATAAACTCGTTTCTGTTTTCCAAATGAGTTTAATCTGACTCATACTAACATTAAAAACTACATCATAATGAGCTTCTTCTGTGTTTTTCTCATAATTAGTTAAAAAAAAGACAAAAGACAAACAAGCAGTATAACAAAGAGAGAAGAAGCTTGTCAAACAGCAGGTGAAAAAACTCATTTGTACACATTTATCATACAGGCAAAATGTGAGAGAACGATAGACAACGTTCTGAGAATGTTCCCTGTTAGCTGTGAAGGTCTTTAAATACACTAAAGAAACGTTTAGCTATGAACTCCTCATTAAACTTCAGAGCACCGTCTGAGCTAAACGTACACGCTACACTCGAAATCTCACACTGTGACGTTTCTTAACAACAGCAACATAATACGAATAATCATAATAAAGAAAACTGGGAAATTAATCATTCAGGTTCCAAAACGTGTGTGATTGACATGGAAAGTAGCTGCCAGAGTTTTTGCGCTTACCGTAATTTACCATAAAACAACAAGGCAGATAGAAGACATCTAACTAACTTTCATCCTAACACAGCTGGTGGTGGCTCAGATCTCTGGGTTTCTGAAAGGAAATTATAAGCATCTCTGTGCCGGATGTCACCTAAAGTGCACTTTAGCATGATGATATTAATAATGTAGAACTCTCACAAATACTGGATCATGACCTCATCGCTGTGTCATTAATAAATAAACGCAGGTTGCGTCATGTGGGGCATCAGGCGAACCATTTTTGGGCATCTCGTATGATGGATTCTGCTGTGCACTTAAGAGCGTTTTGGCGAACAGTGTTGACTTTAGTGTTGTCATCATGATGAATATTCTGTCATCAGACTCACTCTCAGGTCATCTCAAACTCACATGACCTTCTCTCCACCCTGGAAAACATTTGAAGAAGTTCTAAAGAACGTCTTCTAAAACATCGGTCTTTGTGTGAAGAACAGACCCACATTTACATAAGCACTTACTAAACAGGAGTTTTGTGAACTAGCGCTTTAAAAAGACAGTCTGACTTGACTTGTGTACCGCATCACCTCCGGGCTTAATTAACCCTGAATCATGAAATCCTGAACTTTATATTCCCCGCAGCTGTTCCTGTGTGTTTTTAGACAGATTACAGTCTTAAACCTTAAAACCTGCCAGCTTTAGAGCTCTCTGGAGGTGAGCAGCACTGAGTGACACAAATGAGCAGTTTTTCAAAAAAATCAACAGCAGCTGTAACTAACCATAATATTGTTCTATTCAGTAGTTTTTTGTTCATAAGAAGAGGAGACTGTGACTAAGCAATATGATATGTGTCTGTATGTATGCACGGATTATAAATTAACAAGATGCTGCAGTTCTATAACTGGCCACTCTTGTCAAGGAAGTCCCGCCTACTAGTAAAAAGAGCCAATCGATAAACACGAATGATTCTGTGGGGAGGGGCTCTGTACAGTGTTGTGAAGTACAGGTCAGCCTTTGTGCATTCACAGCACCTCGGCGATCTTTAATAGCTGGTCAGTAGCCGGCGATTTTGAAGATATCTGTCTTTCTTCATTCAAGTAGATAGGATTTGGTCTTGTATGACTGAAAGAGCAAAGATGGCCGCCGAGCACAAAGACTTTTTCTAAAGAGATCTGGTGCGTGCAATATGAGTATGTCAACAGAATACTTCAACTGTTTTCAAAGGGACAACCCCCCCCAAACCCCCATCTAATCTGAGATCGGCCTTTTCCCGCTGTTAGTCAAATGGGGATTATGGGAAGTCGACTCTAGCAACTCAAGATGGTAAAGTAGGAGGGGCTTATGGCAGGCAGCCAATTGGAGCGCCTGCCAGAGCAGACAGACAAAGCTCTCGGCAGGTCTTCTGTGAGCTGTGGGAGTGTTTTGGCAGGAGGCAGGTGTCACCCCCCGCCCCTCTGCCTGAACCAGCAAAGCAATCTGTCCTGCAGAAGGGATGCGCCTGTCTTACACACACAAGCACACAGACAGGGGGATGTGGCTGGTGTTAAATCAGTCCTTCTGTTAATAGACCATTCAGCAAACATACACACACACAATCTCCAGCATCCTTTAGTGAGTATGACACTGTTAGCTGTGGCAATCTGCCACGTCCCCCAGCCGGGCGGCACATGGCACCTCCACCTGCAGGATGGCAACACCACCTGGAAGACCTGTAAAACTTGCCACCATACAGCAGAAGAACAAGAAGCAATGTAAGGAGCCAATGACAGCAGTACTGCTAACAACAGAGAGAGTTACATTAGTTACCTGTGCATTACAACGTTTGATTTATCAGTTCAGTTGTGTTCTCTCTCTCTCACACACACACACACTCTCTCTCTCTCATAAAAACACATAATAACACTCCCCTCTCTCTCTCTATCTCACACACACTCTCTCATCTCTCTCACTGCATTCAGAACTGCAGACTGAATTCATTCAGCTGAAACAAAACCTTGTACTGGCCTTGTGAATCGTTCATATCTTTTACTAACTGCAGCGTTTTGCAGCTGAATTTCACATCCTGTATGTTTCCTGCATAATGCTGAAAGCTATGAAGAAATATTCAGCTACAAACACAAAGAAACGCTGAAATAAATGAAGAACAATCGGGCAATTTCTAACCTGTGCCAGAACTTCACAAATCAACAGAATTACACTTCATCAGAGATGGACTACATGAGATATTTTAATTTGCAAACTGAAATGATTCAGAGTGTTATTGAAATCTTCGATCATCAGCGGTCGTGTGATTATCTGCGGTACTCAGAGACAGGTGTGGCATGTGTGACTGTGCTTGTGTATTATTGATAACATAAGGGCTGTATTCTCTGCAGAAAGACACAATCATAAAGAGGTGAGCTAACTCTCTCCCTGCGGCTCGCAAAAGGAGATGCGTGAGATCATCTTTGAGAAAGCAAAGAGTTTACAACGATCACAAACTAATGACCCAATAGTCACAAAATAATTATATTATTTGCTGACTTGAAAAATCGAATTCACTCTAATTATAATGAACATATTTTTTGGCAATGCAACAAAACAAAACATCTACTATAAGAAATGAACAAATTCTTTGATGTGACAAAACAAGAATGCTACAGCTATAATTAAACCACTACATAATGCAACAAAGTAAATGTGGAGCCAGAGAGAGAGAGTGAGAGACATTGATAGAAATATAGAGAGGGAGAGCGAGCGAGAGAAGGAGAGGACATTTGGAAAACCCGCAGAAGACTCTGGAGACTTGTGGAGCGCTGTAGGCAGAGATCAAACAGTGTACGTGGGCTTTTATAGATTATGATTGTGTTGTGCGTGGGCTTGTTTATTATGGAGCGTTCTATTAGAGAAATGTTATATTGTACTATTGTTTATGAAGACTAATGCTGGCATGTTAGCTGAGAGACGTTCTGAATGAAGCATAATGTTTTTTGAAAGACGACATGACTCATAATCTTTACCTCTGGGCTGAAATCTACAAACACACACACACACAACATGCGTGCCTGAAAGCAAATACACATGCACACACAGACACATATAAACACACACAGGTGCAGCTTCTTATTGAAGTTAATGGAGACTCTGACCTTTTACAAGTGAATTATCATAAACCTCAGACAGACACAGATCTGAGAACAGCGGGATTATAATCAAAGACTTTAATTAAAGACAACCCAGCTAATAATTTTTGGTTGAAAGAACATTTAACCTAATGCAAAACATTTACCTAATGCAAAAACGCTAAATACATTTTATTTTGATTGCTCTAAGAATGTTTAAATGTCCAGTTTTTTAGACGTTGTTTTAAAATTATAGCTTGGTTATAAAAACATTTGTCAAACTAATTTTAATCCTATAACTTCTTAAATCGTTCCACTGACAACTTAAAAACAATGCTTTTAATGTATGACATATAACAGAAAAACTGCAAGGCAAAGTTAGTGTTACTCCAAGAATGTTTTTGATAACTTTCGGAGAACATGTTAGCCAATGTTCTGAGAACATTCTCTGATAGCTTGGAACATGTCATGTCTGAGATCTCAAAGTCTTTCTGTGTCTTTTTACATGTATTTTTTCTCTTAATTATCTCTGCTTTTGTTTGTGAGGTTTAGAACTAGCACTGGGTCCAGCCAGTTATCTCACTGGGTAAGGCTGATCTTACATGGTGGAAGTGAAGATGCTCTGAATCCTGTTGCATTGTTGGATGTGACAGCAGCTGCTGATAATTGACAGCGATGTTGTGGCAGCCTGCAGCTTCTTTGAAGGAAGTTGGACAAAGTTCTATGCAGTGAAAAAGCCCCTCGAGGGACGTGAGTACAGGTAGACAGGAAAGGTTATAGTGGAGAGCATGCCTTCTTACCAAAACCTGCAAAGTAACTTGCAATGAAATAACCAGAGATTTTAGGAACTTAGATTTAGAGGGGCTCTATCCGAGCAGAATTCCATGAAATCAAAAAAACGTTCTTATTTTTCATGGAATATTGCTGTGTTTATTATAAATGATTTATTCTTTTTATTCATGTGCCCTCATAATCTTCAATTAAAATCTTACAATGTACTTCTGGAACAGCAGACCTTCTCTGGTGACATCAGTCTTTCCCCTTCCTCTCTGATTGGCTGGCTAATGCAACATGGGAGTGGCCTGTCCACAACGATTTCCTATACATGAACAAACCTCACCGACAGCTGCCTGAACTTGTTTTCTCCAGCAGTACGCGTCTTTACACCCTCTCTTAAAAATAGCCTTTATAAACCTGTTACAAAAACAATATTGCAAATAAATTTGTAAAACACAAGCATGACGATAATTATAAGCTGTCAAAAGGCAGATGAGGCTGAAGCACCATAAACAAATGGCTTTCCACATCACTTGTGTTTTCATGCGAGAAAGACACATTCATGTTTTTTCTGTGTGGCGTCTAATTCTGAAGAGCCTTTCCTCTTATTCTTGCTTTTGTTTTAGAAATCAGCATATGATTACAAGACATGCATATTTATAAGTATGTAAGTGCTGCACTTGTTCTGTCTGCATTTGTGTAAACTATTGTTTGAGAGGAGAATTATCCTGGATACAGATAATATTATCGCAGAGCTTTTGATTAAACTGATTTTCATAATGCAGCTCATTTGTCTCACCAAACATCATTTTAAAAAACCACAAAGATTTGCCCTCCAGGTGCCCAGATATACAAGAACGTTCACTGCACGATAGAAATGCTGCTACGCATCAGTGCTGATGTAACAGATGTCATTTAAAACCTTAATTTACTATCCAACAACAGCTTGTAATGTGTCTCAGCCAATCAGAATTCAGAATCGAAATTATTTGTTACACATAAGACACGTCGAGGCGAAACTCAGAACACAAAAGATCTGTCACTGAATTTAAAATAAGCAATTAATACAGTTTTCTTACAGTTCAAACTAAATAATTAGTTAATCACATTATGATCCAGAACAATGAATTAGCATTCAGTAATAAATTACGTTTCTGGAGTAATTGCAATTTGACGTCATATCCTGTGCCTAACTCCTGGGAATAAACTGTATATTCTATAAAACAGCAGACAGGCTGTCATCACAAATGTGTTCATATGACCAGTCATCTGTGAAATATTGGCTTATAATGTACAGACAGCCTTCAATATAGCAATCCGTCTGTAAATGTACAGACAGATGGAAAAATACACACAGTTTCTATCAGTGCTGGGCTGAAGTGTCACCAGCTGGGCGGCGAATGAGGACAACATTTCATAGAAACATCAGACGGGTAATATAGATATAACTGCCTCTGAGAGAGGGTATATGTGAGTCATTTTGGACATCCATCATGTTCTGTTGTTGAGTGGTAATGCCTCTGAAAGGGGTGAGGGCAGCAGTGTGTGTATGTGTGTGTGTGTGTTAGGTGTAATGGGTGTGAGAGTGACTGTTTTTCAGTCACCAGCCCATCAATGCAGTCTCCTAGCAACACGCTGTACCTCACTTCCTCACTGTGACATCACAACAGGGTCTCTGAGACATGTTTGAGTCCCTTTTTCTCTCCTAAACTCAACGTATAAACTCAGCAGATCACTGTTTAGAGCAGTCTGCTTACCCTGATTCACAACAGGAAGTTTATAATAACGAATTACCATTGGAGCTGTCGGGTCTTGAGAGATTTTGGGAGGTTATGCATTTTTATCTATCTTTGTTTGACAGTGTATCCTTTCGTGATTAATGCACAGAAACAAACAGGATTTGTGTGTAAAGCCATTCACGAGTCATAAAATACCGTCACATTTATTTA
>JAZGTJ010019133.1:0-11066 GCA_036877575.1 Botia almorhae | reverse complement strand
CCCTCCCCACTCATGTCCCAATATTTATGGACCTGACTGTAGCAACGCTGCTAGCATCCCCATCATCGTCGAGCTTCGCAACCGGAGAACTCACCAACTTAGTTTTATTTTTGCGTTTTTTGGACGGCATCGTTTCCACAAACAGTCAATGAAGCATGTCAACCTTGTGTCGATAAAAAATTAGGGTGATTTTTTAAGTTTTAAACGAAAAATGCCAGGAGCTCCCAAAAACGCGTGCAGTTAGGTCCGAGTCATAACCACGCCCCCCCCCGACTCTTTTTTTAATAAGAGTCTGGACTCCTATTATGAAATGTTGTTGTTGTCGTCACTGTCTTCACTTCCTGTTCATGGTAATCGCCATCGCCTGTGTCACTATTTTTAGTGTGTGTTTAAGTTCCGGGTTTTGTATGTTCGGGCGTGGGTTATTGTTTGGCGGGGTTTTTTTGTATATCGATTATTTCTCGTGTATTCTCTTGAATGCTTCCGGTTTCTTGGACTTTTGGACTCTGGCTTTTGGATTACGAATTTGGATTACCCCCTTGGATTTTACTGCCCTGGACCTCTTGTGTGTTTGTTGTGGATTGTTTTATGTTTTACTGCTGTTTGCACTTGTCGTCACCCCATTCATTTATACAGTTAGTGTTTGTACTGTTTTGCGTTTTGTTCATTTATTAAATACCGTTTATTGTTCAGTTCCGTGTCCCGCTGTATTTTTACCACAAACACAACCGGCTCCCCGTAACAGAATAACCCACCACACAGATGACAGCACAGCAGTGTTTTTTGTTTTTTCAGTTTTTTTGGATTTTGTTTTTTTAATTATGGCTTCTTGGCCGTGTCAGAATGGCAGATTTATTGAAGATTATGTGCAGGACTTTTTAGACGAGGTGTACGATCTCCCTCTGGAGGACTGTGCTTTTATGTCCATTTTTAGGCTTGGATTGGATCCTGCCTTTAGGAATATCGTTCCCCTGCCTGATCGGCGATGGACTATTATGGAATATGTGAACTTTGCCTTGAGGGCGGCCTGCTCCAACCTCCAACTGGGGGAGGCGGAGTTCGAGCCCGGACCTATCGGGGACCTCCATTAAGAGCCAGACAGGTTCGGGAAATGGAGCACTCCGGAGCCAGAGCTGGAGAGGCTATTCGGGGACAGGAGTCGGTTTTCTGCTGTGGAGGAGGTGAGAGTCCATTCTGCTCCGGTCCAGGAGGAACCGGTGCGGGCGGGTGGCTTCTCCGACCCCTTGGCCTTCCTGGAAGCGGTGGCGGCATTATGTTATGAAGCCGGACTCCCACGCTTTGTGGGGTGTCCGGACTCTTATTATGAAATGTTGTTGTTGTCTGTTGTCAATTCACTTCCTGTTTCTGGTAATCGTCATCTGTGTCACCTTGATTAGTGTGTGTATTTAAGTTCCGGGTTTTGTATGCCCGGGCGTGGGTTATTGTTTGGCGGTTTTGTTGTATATCGATTATTTCTCGTGTATTCTCTCACATGCTTCCCGGTTTCTTGGACTTTTGGACTCTGGCTTTTGGAATACAAAATCTTTTTTGCATTACGGCTCCCGTAACACTGCGGTTCTATTTTTGTACAGTTTTTGCACAAGTATTTGCACAAGCAAACATTTTATCCCTTTTGCAACGTGTCTATTTATAACAAATTTTAATTGGGTGTGCTTATTTTTTCACGTGACCATATTCTTTGAAGTAAGGGCTACTGACATTGTAAGTAATGTCTAAAGTGTCTTCAAGCAGAAAGGAGTGAGATAAAGTTACTGTAGGACAGTTAGGGGAATGAGCTTGTACATCATTTTCTGTCTTTCACAAATATTACTAATTTTATTATTAAATCCATCACAGTACAAAAGAGTGCTTAGAAAAAGCAGCCCAAAAATGTTCACTTCCTTTTCGCATCCAGTCCAATCAGGCTGCTTCTGTTTCCTCATTTGACTCGGATAAGGTGTGCAGCAATGACCCACATGAGCAAGTTAAGCCACAACAGTCAGGCAACGACCATCAGGGAATAAAATGGTAACCAACTCAAACATGAAGCTAGTATCTATTAATGTTTACTTATACCTAGTTATGTGGGCTACACAAAGACGGTAGACAGAGAGTTTCTTAATTTAAAATTGTGAAAATTTAAAAAATTTACATACAGAAAGTTTCTGTATCCTGTTTTAGAGGTTTCAAGGCACATCCACTAAACTTGGCACAGACCCTCAGAGTGTTCTTAATGTGCTATATTTTTTCTACTGGATTTTATAATGGTTTTCCTACAACAGATTAAAAATCCTAAACAGTTCAAAAATCCCATAGATCTTTAAATCCTAAAATTTCAGGCGTTTCAAGCTGTTTTAAACTTTGTCAAGCCAACAGCCAGCCTTGTAAAGTTTGTCATAAGACTCTACTAGATGGCATGTAATTGACTAGTTACTGATTCAATGCCACTGTTGTCACTGTTTGTAACTACAGCTTAACCTAGAGTTCACTGTTTGCAAATTTCTTATAGATGTTTGGTAAGAGCAAATATTTAAATTTATTTTTAGTGTTGAAAAAGAATTGGCATTATCTTATGCCAGTCTCTTCCCTCGAGTGTTTACATTTTTTATACTAAATTGATTTGTAGTGCCCTTAAACCAAAGCAATTAGAAGTATGTTGTTTTTGTTGGTGGTTTTGTCTAATGTCTTTAGATGTCAAAGCTTTCAACATTGTTGATGTACATTTTATTGTACATTTATCTATTGTTTAAACTAAATATTTCTCTGTATATCCACAGAAGCAGTTTATTTTTTATATAGCAGATTGTCAAAACTAAAACATCACAAAGATTGCTATGAGTGCTTTAACAGAGCACAAAGTGAAATGAAACACAAAAAGACTGCCATACAGCAATCACACGAAGATTACATGGTGAGTAATGTGAACATGATCATCACAATGCTCTATAATTTAACACCTCAGTCCATTAAAATTCTGTTATTTAAACTGTTAACAAAGTTTTCTTGGTGCTTTGGCTTGTAGTCAATTATTTTTTACATTTAATTTTTAAGGTGGTACAGTCACCCTCTGTAGCATCCACATCTGATACACACTCTTCAGCTTCCTGTGCTGTCTCTACCTCTGTAAAGGTAGAGACCTCTTCCTCATCCTCACCTTCAGAGCCTTCATCACCTGCCCCTGCAGGGCCCTCCTTATCCTTGCCTGTGCAGCCTTCATCATTTTTGCCCTCTGCTGCATCCACTCCTGTGACTTCCTCATCACAGTTGTCACTCTCTTTAAGGGAGGTGGGTAAATGAGACTAGTAAAGGATCTGTATATGCAGTCATACTAATTTAGATGTATCTTATAGTTCTCCTGACTTTAAATAGCTGTGTGTTACCAAAAGTGGAAGCTATTGCATTTGATGTGGATTCTGACATCAGAATAAGACATTTTTATATTTTTAATATATTTTTTGTATTGGTAAAAGGGTGTTATTTATGAAGTAGTGTTCAGTCCATTGTTGCTGAATGATTACTGCACACATCTTTACTTATTACAAAAACATGTTAAAGGTCTTTATTCAGTCTATAAGTCTCTAAAACATGTTTCAGTTGTACAAGATGCAACCACAGAGCTATTTTATGGTAGTTGTATATTTCTATCTGTGATTACAAAATACAAACAAGGTATTCCACAATGTAGCATCTGCTACAGCAGATACAATAAACCAAAGCCTTACTTTAAAAAAGTAAGGCTTTCTGTATTCTGGAAGTGCTTTCAGTGATTCAGACCTTTCTGGACTATAGCGACGTTGACTACATACCAGCAATCAGCTCTTTAAAAAAGCTACTGTTTAAAATAGATTTTTAGCATTGGGGTCATTATTATTCTTGATCACTTACATCAGATCGTTTATACACTTGAAAATGCTTTGAAGAATTAGGAAAACAATTTATTTGTTATTTTTGAGTTGTTAAATTTTTCATGTTATTATTTGTATTTTTAAATTACTATTGTATATATTATTTCTTGCATATTTCTTTTTCAGATGCACTCATTAAGGCCATCAAGAAAAACGCAGGTATGTAGCTTGCCGTGCACTTTATATGCTCAAACGATTTTATATAAACTTAAAGACTTTATAATTTTATAGACTTAACTGCTTGCCAGTTGTCTTGGGTATCTTCAACATGAACCTATGTATAAATATGAGTAGCAGCCACAGCAATGGACACTATGCTCACATACTACCTCCTCTTGTTAAAAAATGACAGATGTCTATTCCGTTATGTATGTTTTAAAACATTTAGTTTAAGAAATAATTTTGTATGATTTCCGTAAGTGTTAAATTCTTTCTTTCTGTATTCTGGAAGTGCTTTCAGTGAATCAGACAGTAGTGCTTCCATACACAGCAAGACTGGAAGCAGTTCAGATGAATCGGATGATGAATCAGACAGTAGTGATTCTGAACACAACATTATCTTTAAAACGTCCAACATCACTCAGTTCAAAAAGCAAAGCTGAAGAGGCAGGTAGTTTATCAGATGGATATATGACAGCACTGTCATCAAACAGGATTAAAAGCAAAATCAAAGAGACAGACACCTTATTTGGCAAAAGCACTTATGTTCAGTCAATGCCATCACCAAGAAAGAACCACAAGTCCTATAATAAAAACCAGTACCGCCTTTATTGCTGTAAGCCATATTAAAAAATGGCGAGACACCAGAGTTTATCCATCGCAATGAAGTGGAGGTTGTGAAGGCTGTAGCTTTTCCAAAGCATTTCAAAGAAAGGTGAGTCCAGGTAAACCTCCTTAGAAAAAGGGGCAACTTTGCCCACAACACAAATTGTGGTTAGAAAAGGACATGGGGAGATTGCCTGCTAACGTCCAAGAAAGAACAAAAACGCAGCAGTTTATCCACTGTATTCACTGCCAAGGCCTTTACAACAAGCACAGCCTTTGGAAACACATTAAAAACTGTCCACTGAAACCGAAAGATGATGAAGCCCAGGGCAGAAAAAGATTTAGATCGGCTTAGAGGTGAGCAAAGGTTTCAAGAAACTACTTTCCTTTATGAATTTTGATGAAGTTTCACGTGTAATTTATAGTGACACATGCATTATGCAATTGGGGGAGCACATGTTCAACAGGATGGGATCTGATCTGATCAAACATGACTACATCAGACAAAAGATGAGGGAAGTTGGGAGAAAGATTACCCCACTGAGAACAATGGAGGACTTTATCATACCAGCTAACTTCAAACATGTCATATCAGCTGTGAAAGTTGTATCTGGCTTTGATGAAGAAAACAACACCTACCGCATTCCCTCTTTAGCGCTCAAACTTGGACATTTTTTAAACAAGATCTGTAGCATTGTAGAGAGCAATGCCATGATGTACAGAGACCATGAGTGTGCAGAGTGTGCACGAGACTTCCAAAAAGTACACCAAGGAAGGTGGAATGAATATGTTTCTGCTGGTGCTATAACAACATTGAAGGAAGCAAAATGGAATGCACCACAGATCATTCCTTTCATTCAGGATGTCAAAGTCTTGGCACGCATATCTAGAAAAGAAATGTGATGCGTTTCTAAACAAACTCAGGAACTGCCCCTCTGTGGACAGCTATGCTGCTCTTGCCAAAGTCACTCTGTCCCAAGTTGTCATATTCAATAGACGAAGAGGTATCACGTATGCTTTTGTCAGCTTTTCAAAGCGGGATTAATAGCCATCTGTCTTTCTGAATTTGAGAGGAAGCTGTGTAAGCACTTCACCAGAGTAGAGATCTGTGGTAAACAAGGGAGAAAGGTTCCTGTGCTTCTCAAGCCTTTATTGGTTTCTGTCATGGAGCTTCTTGTTAAAAGCTGTGAGGTTTGTGGTCGAGCCGGCCGAGAATCCATTTTTGTTTGCCAGATCTGGAGCAATGTCTGCCTACAAAGGAGGAGAGTGCATAAGCAAATCTGCTCGTGAATGTGGCATTAAGAATCCCGAAGCATTGTCATCAACAAAACAACAAAATAACCTTGATGATAATGAAGCAGATCACCTGGCTGACTTCCTCGGTCATCCGAATCCACAGACAATATTACCGCTTATCTGAAGGGACACTGCAGCTGGCAAAAATGAGTAAAGTCTTGATGGCAATGAAGAAAGGAACTCTGTCCCACTTCAAAGGACAGAGAATTGATGATATTGAAACTGACCCAAATGGTATGAGCTTATTCGAGTCTGTGAGTCTATGCTGTACATACGTTTATCCACAGATGATAAATATGAAAATAAAAAAAAACATTGATAATGTTCTTATTGTTGTAGAGCAACTTGAGGCTCTAGCTGATGCCATGTCAAGTGATGAGGAGGATTGCAATGACCTGTCTCCAACAACAGCACCAGCAGAGACTGAGCAACCATCTGTTTCACAGAAAGATCAAGGTAAAAAAATACATGTAAACTATATGAACAACAATAATCAAGTAATTATGAATTGCTAAATACATGAGCTACAGGCAGCATTAACCAGAGCTTTCAACATTAAAAACATATACACAAGGGGAAAGTGTTAATTTACTCATTGACTTCAATTGTAATGAAATTTTTTTTTAACTGTTTTATAGGTTCATCAGTTACTTCAAAAAGAAAATGGGAGGATGTTGAGGTAAAAGCAGTTGAAAAGCAGCACATGATGAAGTTCATAAAGACATGCAAAGTTCCTGGTAAGAAAGACTGTGAGAGATGCATTCAATCAGAGCCAGAAGCCTTAAAGGAACCAACCTGGGCTGTGTTTCCCAAAAGCATCATAAGTCTAAGAAGTTTCTTAAAAATGATTGTACGACTGATCTTAATATTACGGTCTGTTTCCCAAAAACATCGTAACTTATGTAGCACTTGAAAATCTTCGTAGATCTACGAGTGCTCTGGAGTAATCGTAAAGCCTTAAGTGCATCGTAAGGAGACAGAGTTATGAGGGCACCTGCTGGACAACCGGCAAATTGCACCTAAAGTTTACTTCTCTTCAAAGTAATTTTTCATTTTATTTGTACATATATTTTTATTCATTTCTATTTTCTACTCATTACACAATTCAATATAGAAATAATAACGAATAAAGAAATAAAATAAAAATGACAATAAATGTTGGAATGAAAAAAAGTACACTGTTGTATATGGACATTTCGAGGGTAGTACAAATGTTGTATTTAACAGAAAATATTTAATGTGCTTTAAAGATGACACAAATAAAGGAGGAACTCGAAAAAATGTGTCAATGACTTGCTGSCGTGCATGAAACCCAGCCATGTATTGAACATGTCTTGGTTGATCATCATGAAGTCTCATCTCAACTTCATTCTCTTCCTCCACCTCTTCATCTTCCTCCCTAATGTCCAAGGGCACTCTTGGCCTTACTGCAGTGTTGTGCAACATAGCTGTTACTGTTATTACAGCACAGCACTTTTGTGGCACAAATAGAAGACCAGCACTGGACTTGTTAATAGCCCGAAAGCGTAGCTTTCACCTTCCTAAAGTGCGCTCCACAATACTTCGGGCAACACAGTGAGCCTCATTGAAATGTGCCTCACTGTTACTGACAGGATTAGCAACAGGGGTGAACAGATATGGCCTCAATAGATATCCGCTGTCGCCAAGCAGCCTCCACTGTCCTTTTGAGTTTTGGGCCTCTTGACCCACAGATGAGTTGGTAAAGATATAGGAGTCATGTGTGCTCCAAGGCCACCTGGCAACAATGTCTGTGATTGAAACCTTATGATCACAGATTACTTGGCAGTTGATTGCTGGATAACCTTTGCGGCATATATATATATGGCCATCCACAGAAGGCGTACTGATGGTAATTAAAGTACCATCAATGACTCCAATGACTTGTGGTATATGGTAATGTGTTAAAAAATACTCCTGAATGTCTGACATGGCCTGTCTTGATGCTAAAAATTATATGTTTTTGTAGCTCCACCTCCTCTAAAATAATATTAATTTCCTCTTTTTGAAAAATGTCTTTTCTTTGTTTTTTGGTTTCAGCCATTTTGCTAGTGTCTCCACCCCTATGTATGTGCTTATTTAAATTTTTGTCCTATTAGCAAATGCACATCAGGTGAAGATAATTAGGCTAAACTTTTCAAAAATAAATGTAAGAGCTTATTTATTTATTTATTTATTCATTTATTTTGATGTGAGATAAACAATTGTTGATAAAGAAATTAGTAATAAATAAATAATTCTACTTTAATAATTAAGGTTTCATAAAAATATTGAAAATGATGCTGATATCATTTCCGGCAAGGACTGTTAGAATTTGTTTTATGCGAGATTGGAGCAAGACTGTTTTTACAGTACGACATTTCCAGTTAATTTATGTTTTTAAACTTGCTCAAGAAGAAATTACATGACTTTTTATGTTATTCGAGTTGAATATACAGTCACACAAGTAGAAGAATAAACGGAAATCAAAAATTAGATGGATTTGCTATAACAGCATGTGCAACAATGACGAGCCATTCTACAGCGTGACATTTCAGCACTTGACCAACGGATAGCGACTCCTAAGTAGCACTTAAAGCAGGGCTTCGTGCAATTGTGTTAAGTGCATTTTTGGGAAACGCACGTGATTACGCACGTCGTTATCGGGAAACGCAGCCCTGGACTGGTATGAAAAATTATGTGCGGAACAGGATTACAACTTTAAAAAAAGGGGTGGATTTTAGAGATGGGCAAATAACAAAATGTTTCATTGACTTTTGTTACTTTCGCTTTATAAATAGAACATGGTGTGAATGCTAAAAAGTATTATTTCATTTTTTTGTGTAAAGAGACGGGCTTATCTAGTGACCAGATCATGAAACATTGAGAGGAAATATTAAAACTGTCAAACTATTAATTATGCTGTTGCAAACAATACACCATCCCATTCAGTACAGAAATTCTTAGTGGGCTACAGTCTTGCTGGTAATGTCCTATATTTGCAGTAATTGCATGACTGTCATGCCATGTCACACAACAAAATTGACCGAGCTTTATTTCCTTGAGCTATCCTTTTAGCATGTTTAAGCGGTACAATTTTCAACGTATCACACTTAATTGGCTCCTGTAATACTTATTAACACCTTAATACTTTGTAGACAATGCTGTATGAGGAAATCTGTATAAAGAGGAAGAATTTCATTAAGGACAGGAGAAAACAGAATATTAATATAGCTAAAGAACAGAGGTGTGAAGGTGATAGTAAGTTAATAGATTGTTAAAGGTTTATTCATTCTTTTTTCATTATTTTCAGTGTTTGGTTCATGTTTACACTGTAATTTTTAAATTTATCACGTTTATTCTAATGTGCTCTATTATAATGTAAGAGAAAGTAAAGGGAAGGAAGAGAGAGGAGGGAAAGTAAAAGGAAGGAGAGAAAGTAAAGGGAAGGAAGAGGGAGGAGGGAAAGTAAAGAAAAGAAAGAGGGAGGAGAGAAAGTAAAGGGAAAGTTTGACTCAGTTTGACTTAATCAGAGTTTGTGTTTGTTCCTAAATTGGACATAAAAAATACTGTCCCCAAATTGAGGGCAAAATATCAGGTCTTTAAGGAAGCTTTTAATAAAAAAAAACTGAAGTCTGTAATGAGAGCATCTCCTGTAGCACAGGCATATTTTTCTTTTGTCTCTAGACCCTTCAGAAAGGGGTGTACCCAAAAGTAGGGTGTCCAGTCATGTGTCCTTGTTATGCTGTTAAGTAGGGGTGTGTGTGTGTGTGCCCGTGCGTGCGTGCGTGGACTGTAATTCAACAGTCACAAACAATATGGACCAGAATGAAACCAAAGAAAACAACATTTATGTTATGCTTTGACAGCTATTAAACTTCACTGTTCTTGGATTTAGAGTTTAGGATTCTTATCCTATTTTGCTTTTAGATTTACACCATTTTAAACAAATCAAAGAAATTCCCATAAACAAAGCACAATAAACACAATGCAACAATTCAAGCAAACCAGAACCTCTTATCACAACTAAAGTGTTCAAAGTAAATCTCAAAATTTACATTTGACACACTCAATGACATTCTATCAAAAATACCCATGTTAGAACTTTTCTTTTCCTTGTCTTTTGAAAACAGTGCAAAATGTCCTTTAAGATGTCCAGATGTCCTACCAGTTCAAACCAATATACAGCAAAAGAGAATGTCCAGCTGAAAAAAAGTTAATGTAAGGGAAGTTAATGCAACTAATCATCCACATGTCACAGCAAAGATGTATCCTTCCAGGTTCAGAGATCAGAATTCAAGTTTGGGTGGCTCACCACCTCAAATCCATGAGGGGGTGTCAACTCAAACAATAAACCTGTTTCATTAACATTAAATGCAATTCCTTTTAAACTTTCTTGCTCTTTTAACGGTTTACACAGTCCACACAATCAACTTATATAACAAATGAGTGTCCTCTTACCAGAATATTGAGGATGGGCAAATTTATATTCATAACTAAACAGAATACATCGTTTAACAGTTCACAATAATTCATTTTAACATTGAGAAAATATGCAAACGATCTTTGAAACATACACTACGACTGGCATAGCAACAAAATACATCTTTCAAATAAAATAAAATACAGATAACTCACCAAATCCCATTTGTAACAGTTTGTTAAACACCTGTCAGGATAAAGTGAGGTAAAGCTTCTGAGATGGGTCTTGAAACCAGGTCTCTCAGTCAGAAGATACACTGTTCTACCTCTGATCTACTTGGGAGGCTGTTTGTAGAAAACCCATGTGCAGAAGAACTAGGAGGCTCAGGTAACAAGCAGTCTTTACTTGGATACAATCTTACATTTACATTTAGTCATTTAGCTGACGCTTTTATCCAAAGCGACTTACAAATTAGGACAGGAAGCAACTTCGATTACAATAAGCAACAACAGTGAATAAGTGCTATACACAGGGCTCAGGTTTTTCAACGCAGTATAAGAAAGGTGTTTTTTTTTTGTTTGTTTTTTTTGTCCCCAAGTAGAAGTGGGGTGTGTTAGTAAATTAGTTGCGGAAGAAAAGACGAAAAAGATGAGTTTTTAGTTGTTTCTTAAAAATGGCTA
>JAZGTJ010019132.1:0-11066 GCA_036877575.1 Botia almorhae | reverse complement strand
AAAAAATACTCTAGACTGCAATACAGTAAAATAAAGCACAAAATCTGAAAAACACTCACCAGCATTCATTATCGGTTCATTATCTTTGTCATTAATTGACCCATGTGACGACTCGTACACCAGCGTGCACTGTAATGAGAAAACAGACGCGTTCATTAATATTAACAGCAGTTCCACATTTTACTGTTTTTGCTTTTTATTTTTATGACTGTACACATCGTTTTAAAGCATCTTTACAGAAAATCAAAAGCCTTCTTCTTTTTGTCTTCAGGGCCAAAATAAGCACGACATTCTGAATGCTAGATGATGCTGGTAGTATATCACTGATTATCAGTCAAAGATGTTGGCTATAGCACCCAGTCTCTCTCTGTCTCTCTCTCTCTGTCTGTCTGGCAAGCCGCATGGACATTTGATAAGCTGTCACCTGCATCAGTGCTCAGATAATCGAGGGGTTCTCTAAGTATCCCAGAGCGCCAATGAAAGCACTACAAAGAGACCCTCACACTAGCTCCAGACAAACACAGCTCCTCCATCAAATTCAGAGAGTCTGACCTGTAGCACTCACGCCCTAATCACTGCAAATTCAGAGTCCGCATCAGCGTTTAGTATCTGATGGATAAATCTTCATGACTCATTATATCACATGACCTTGAACGGGCCTGCAGGAGTTTCCAGACAGTTCTTAGCTCACAGCTCCCCCAAAAAGCCAATAGCTATTCCAAAACTGTGCCCTAAACCCAATATAGTGCAATATATGTGGAATGTTAGCTATTTTTTACTTCCCAAGTTTTTAGTGAATATTTTAATTGCTGCAATAACCTATACTTAACCATAATAATATTTATATATCTTGGTTCATCTTAATTTGTATTATATAGTTATTTTGCATGGTTAGTTTGTGAAAGTTGCATTAACTTATGTATACAAATGTGTGTAAATACATACAATGTGTAATATTAAAAATGTGTTTGTATGTTCAGAATGAACATGAATCAGCATGAATAAATGCAGTACATGTGACATTATGTAGGTGTCAGGTTATTAAGGTTAACACTGTCAGGTTATTGTCCATATAATGCGCTCTTTCTACCCATAATGCTATTTGATGAACATGATAACTGATATATACACTGCTGGACAGAGAAACAGCTGACATTTCATTTGTTAGCTGGGTCTGGGCATCTGTCCACTGGTCCATAAAATGTATTGAATATTATGAAATATATATGAATCAAAACTTTTTCTATAGCTGCCATTTCAAACATTGATTAATGAAATCATGCAGTGTTTCTGAACACACACTGTATGTATCTCATCATGTTTAGCTTTCTAGCTTCAGTCTTCAGAAACGTCCCTTTTCTGATTAAAAATGACACAAATAGCAGCTTTAGTTCTTTAAATGTAAATCTGAATCATGCTGCATCCAGTTTGCTTCCTGTTGTAATGTGAATTCACATTCAGTAATGGAATGTGAAATGCAGTTTAAATGTAATTCTGAATGCAGCACAACTCCGATTCTCTGTGTAAATCTCCTGCGCTTTCTCTTCATCTCCTCCCTCCCTCTCTCTCCCCCCCTCTCTCTCTCTCTCATGCTGATTAATGAAGGTTAACAGGGTTTGCGTGTCAGTGTTGGTTATTAAGTTAGCTGGGAGACATGCTGTCTATCAGTGTAGCATATATAAACGCTATTTAAACGCTCATGAACGCATTGTTCACGTAAGAAAATTCTCTGAATGTGTGCTTCTTCAATGAGCTGTGCAAATTAATTTTGGTAATATAGCAGTTTTCCTCCACTCAGTACTGGAAACTGTGTTGCAGCAACTGCACTTAAACTGTATTGGCTTACACAGTTCTGTGGGTTACTTGAATCTGATTGGTCCGTTGTGACATTAAACAGTCAAACATTTTACTAAGCTGTCTACTTTCTGTTGCCCATAGCAACCACTGCTACAGAGTTAGAGTGGCTAATAAAAACAGCTAATAAATCTCAAATGGGACTAACATGGCATTAGAGGACATTATTAACTGTGGCAAGCTGAAAATGTAGCTAAAATGTTACCAAGCTAATCCACGAAAAAGTCAGGCAATTAGCTTCCTGTCAGGGTGTATTGGACTATAGTGACCTTTTGTACCAGTGCATCGTTTGTGAGCATCTTACCTTCTGGTGCATGTTGGTGGTGATGTGGTCCACCTCTCCATCCTCTATCTCACCCATCTTCAGCCTGCTCACCACCACTGTCCCCACTGTAGCTGAATCATCTGTTGATCTGAAACACATCGACAATGATGTTGAATAAGAGTGTGTGTATGTGTGTGAATGCATATGTAGGAGAGTTTTTAAAAAACATTTGTAGACATGTTTTGGAGATGATACGTTGACACAATGTTAATTAACAATGTCCAGACATGGAGACGAGAGCCACAACTGCTATGACAGGGAATGCTGAAGACACATTCCTTGTGACAAAACTGAGACACTATGATTGATGACTTCACATGTCAGTCAGATGGCTCAATCTGTCTGAGTGGGCAGTTCTTGGCCACTTAGAGCACAAACGCATCAGATCTTTAGCAGCAATTAAAGGTCTGACTCCACGAGACTGCAGCAGACGCCATTACTCTGACGGCCCAGGATGGCACATCAGAACACTTTCAGATATATCCTCTCATGTTCTACTTGATTTTCCATGAAATTGAAGGATATTGATGTTGTTATTCCATGCTGATTGAAGAATATGAATCCATTTTGGTTTGGACTGTAGTAACCAGCCGCAGATCTGGCACAAGCGCCGGCCATGACTGTTTGCTTGCCAACAGACTTGGAGTGAGTCTGATGTTTGAGGTTCTGACTGACCTCAAATTAACTTTGAAGCTCGACTGAGTTGCTGAGGAGAGAGAGAAATCTCCAGTCAGCCCGCACACTGGCGAGTCACCCACCCATGACCATGTCCCAGACAAATCTAATTGGCCCTAGGTCTCTTTATGACAACAGTAAATCAAAGAGCTTTGTTACAGCACGAGCTGACTGTATACTGCAGGACACCCACACTGTTTGAACAGGGACTTTTTGCATTTATGCATTTTCTGGATCTGTAACATTTTTGGGCACCATACACACACACACGTGAAATAAAGTTATTAATGGTGAAAATCCTTCCAGGTAAAACTCTCTTTTTTCCAAACACACAAGTTAGAAAAGGTCTCATTTACGTTTTTCTTACGTTATGGAACATAATTTATTTTGACACATATCTGAATTTCACAGAAATTTGCTTTCTGTTTGCAAACAAATTCTGTCATCTTGGCAGTCCAGCCAAGAACAGTTGTGTATTTCCCTCCTAACACAGTAAAATGACATGTTACTGTATGTCAAGTGGCCATATGCACATACAGACAGAAGTAAAGTATCATGCTGAAGTCCTGCAGTGGAAGGGCATGAGAAAGATGTCAGCTCCATAAATCTTCTCACATACACAATCACAAGTCTTGATGATTTATGATGGCTTTCAAGCCACAGCTGTTCCGACACTATTCTCCACTGTGACCAAGTACACAGTCAATTAAGCTGAGCAGAATTAATATTTCCTTCACACACACACACACAGAGAAAACATACATATATATATTTATATATCCTTATGCTGAGCTAGAGGGCATCTGAAGGATTCGAGGCTTTCAGCATATAGTGAAAAGGTTCTGCTAGCCAGGAAAGCAGCAGCACTCAGTTTGTCGAGCTTTAAATGGACTAAAGCCATTTAGAGTGAAATGATCTTCTGCAGACAGCAGTAAGACAAGGAGACGGATGTACTTCAATCATCTGCATGATGAGCAGCCATCACAGCTAAATAACACACTAGTCCAGAAGTTCTGCTGCTAGTCGACATGTAATCACAGATCATGTGACTTCCCTCACTGTTCTACAGGAAATTCTTCTGCATGATATTAGTTTGATTAATGAACTGTAATGGTCATAAATATATGGAATTACGTAAATCACCCAGAGTCATGTGTGTTTGCGAAGCATGTTACGAGCTGCAGAAATCCATCTTCATCTTGTCTCTGATGAGAAGCCCAACTGTGGATCATAAGCAGTTCTGATTCTTCTCATAGATAACCGGGTCTTATCCTTTGGTGTTCCCCACACCTCAGCAGTGATTGTGTTGGGTCACGTCTCTATGCGTGGCATGACACAGCCAGCTTTTGAACAGAAAGTGGTTGAGATGGACAGAGCAGATGGTTGTTCTGGAGAACTTCCAGTGTTTTTTAACCAGACAGACCTCTCAACAGCTATACATGACTAAAAACACACTGCTATTTAAAACACTTATTTTTTTCATTAAAAAATCATGAGGCATTTGAAGGCGCATTTGGAATTTGTGTTCTCTCTTTATTAAAGCGACAAGTGCAAGGAAGCTGCAGAGCTCTTTTTAAAGATCCTTCATCTGTTGATTTCCAAAGGCTGTTAAAATCACTGCCACAAGTGAGGTCATGTGATGACCATCGCCCATATTTTGCTAAAGGAGAATGAGGCCTATTTAAAGAATGTTCATGTTTTTGTGACAATTACGTCATTTTACCCACAACAATCATTAGCGTAACACAAAAGATAAAAAATTATTAACATTGTAAATAAATTATTGTCTATAATGAGAAAAAAAACACAGAAGTTAACCAAAATAAGGTTTAATTGTCATAAAAATAATGTCATATAATAATGTCACACGTGTGTGTGTGTGTTTGTGTGTGTGTGTGTGTGTGTGTGTTTAGCCTGCTATTGTCTGGCTTAATCTTTCTGTCATTCTCTATGAAGTCATATCTTAAGTCCCCAGATAGCTTTTTTCTAAACTTATGAGTCAATCTGTGAAGGCATTTGAGAGACAGGCACCAATCAATGACAATTAAATGAGAGAGTCACTAGTGCAGAAAACAGGAAGCCAGTCATTCACCAATCACAATTCAGCACAGCAATTCCGCTCTGTTATCAGCTACATTTGCACGTTTCCTACACCTGATTATTCCATGTTATTCAGTTATGTACTTATGAGAGAATATGTGAAAAGCAAACCGCCTCACGAGCAGCCCAGTGGAATGTACCGGGTTATGCCTCACATTCCCCACAATGAAGTCACACACGGTAGCATTAAACAGAGCTAACAGAGCTGACACAAACATTCTGACAGAAAATGACTGTACTTTTACCACAGTTCAGTAATGGCGTGTGACCGTTCACAACACAGAAATCACGTACAATAATTTGCCTACAAACTAAAACTTGTCTCAACTCATCGCTGGATACGGCAGCTCTCTGAAATCTGCTCTGTCGCTGCACACCGCTGAACTGTATGTGTGACCAGCCTCACACTGAGAACAACCATGTTCCTCTTCACAGTCAACACTGTTGAATGTGTTTCTCACAAGTCGCTTGTTCTGTGACTTCAGCAGCTTCACAAAAGCATCAGAGTGTTAATAGAAAACAGGAGCAGCTGCCAAACACGGTTTTTCAACAGCTTCCTCAGACAATATTCAACAGTATCACTGTCCTCTGACGCAGACGGTCCTAACCTCTGTGACTTCAAGAGTCACAACACTATCTAACAGCCCCACTCACACTGTCTACCCAATTAAATACATATTCCTTATAAAACACGAAGAAACAATGTTTTCAGTTATTTTAAACCATTTTAAATCACCTTGAGGCCCTTGTTGAAGCCCTCCTGTGGCCCCCGGCCCCCAGTTCAGCATTCTTTTGCATTCTTCTATATCAAATATCTTAAGAGTATTAGAAGACAGGTAAAACACGTCAGTTTCTTCCGTCACTCTGACCCTCTCGACCTGATATCTGACCTGTTTAATTCTAGTTACTGCAAACACAATCTCAACACTGAAGGTTTTGTCCTGTGGTCGTGGGTGTGAAAGTATCTTGAGCCAGTCCAAATGTCAGGTGAAGACCATTTCCTGCAGGGGAGTGTAAGCAAAACGCACCATAACCTATAAATAACCTGTTTGTGAGACTGGGCGGAAATAACTGAAAGGTACAGAAGAGAAGTCTCATTTCAGAAGCTCTAAAAGCTTCCGGTGTCTGGAAAGAACATTTCTAATCTTACTTGAAATATTTCATGCACAAGGAAGCATTCACAACACATTTGTGTTGACTTGTTTGTGTGACAGAATTCATCTCACATAAAAACATGTCTTTGTCTGTGATTATCGCTAAAAGACAACAAGTTTCACAATCAGTGGAAAATAATCGTCTTCAATGTTCATGTGACGACATTTTTATGACAGTGAGGGAAATTTTGGCAGAAATGATGGTTACCGTAGTAAATTTGTGTACTACTCACACTTCTGAAATTTCATTAGATTAACTCAGTTACTACTGTATTAATCCTAAATTACTCAGTTACTACTGTATTAAACCTAAATTACTAGCACGTGCCTTAAAGGTGCACTATGCAGGATTTTCAGTTACTGTTTGTAAACAACATTAAAACTTGGACCCACCAAACTTAGACCTTTGTATGAGTCTATACTTAATTCTTTGTTTTGGTAAATACCAGTCTGCCATAGGCCCCAGTCTGAGATAGGCCCCAGTCTGAGACACAGAAAACACTGACACTAGCTCACACTGTCCATCACTACAGCAGTTCAAACCCACAGTCAGTGACTGTGTGTGTGCAGTGTGCTATGCTCAGGCAGGACAGATTCGAGATGTTAATGTGAATCATTGATATTGACAGTCTGGGCTGTTAGCATTCCACCCGCTCGCGACTGAAAGTCACCAGGATTCCACTCAACTGATGCAATCCCAGCCGTGCACCAGCGCATTAATCCCGGCTCTCATTACCTCACCCTCACACAGAGACAGACTTCTGTAAGAGACACTGACCATTCAAAAAACACGACATATAGATCATTTAAGCGCCAGATAAATTTAACAGGAAGTTTGGCGCTGATCTGAAGAATGTTTAATGTCAGATCAAGAACATTTTAAATAGCAAAAAATAACAAAACACACACACAGTCAAATCAAGAACCTCATACAGGGAAACCGGTTCTTGGTGCCCAGTTGTTTTTATGATGCTACACTGAACAAGGTTCGCAGGGATTTCCAAAATATTATAAAGTCGGATATAAGAAAAATGTATGTTCAGTAAGAAGACATGTCCATAACTTTTCCATTACGTTTAAAGATTTTGTGCATTTCTGTCAATTTTTTTGTAACTTTTTCAAGCACTGGAAATCAAATGTTAAAATTCTCTGATCTTTCTGAAGAGCTTTGCCTTTTACCAGTGTAAAATTCAAGCATCCATATTTTAAACCTTCAGAGGTCTGACTGCCCCAACGCTTCCAATTTATTCTGCCCTGCGCAAATCACCATGTTTTGCATTCCTGTCAGAGATGAGAAACAACACTACCATCAACTCCAAACACTACAGACACTTACCTATGTGTGTGTGTGTGTGCTTTTTCATTGGCCATTAAAACAGAATGCGGCTCCTCTACCTCAGCCCACGTGTCAGACCGTGACAAGCCGAGCTTATCCACGTCCCTCTGGTGTCAAAGCCCACTTCCTCCACACGAGCTGCACAATTCACTCTGTCAGCCATTTTAAGTCACCATGGAGGAGCTCTGTCTAATACCTTCAGACTAACAATGAGAAAAATGTCAGAGCCATGAAAAATGGACCTGCCTGTCTGCCGGGGTCCTAGCTGAGGGCTGAACGGCAAAGCGGGACTGGCCGGCCGCTTGCTCCGTGACCTCAGTAAACAGGCTGTGGTTTGTTTACCCTCTAGCCTTGTTTTCTGAGTGAACTCTGTTATGAATGGAAATTGGTTGGAGGTGAGACAATAAACAACTCTGAAGTGTAAAAACAGGCCCTCGCCATCCACCTGGAGGAAAATTGCATCACTCAGGGGTTACTTTTCATAACTCTGAAGATTTTCATTCTCTGGAACCTTCCAGTAGATGTCTCAAAATTTCTTAGGAGATATAAAAACAGACACAAATGAGAAGACTGCTGACATGCAGCAAGACTACAGAGATACAATGTGATAGTGCAGCTCAGATCATTTGTGCCTTGGCAGAATTTAATGAGAAATGTTTCCTCTCATATTGTTGTCTTGTCAAATCTGAGCACTGTTTGAAACACTGTTGGGATCTTTCTGGGTTAAAGGAGGAGAACATTTCTTTTGGAACCACCTTCGTGTCATGAGAATTTCCTGAAAATGGTTCCTACGTACGCAGCCAGAGTTTGGAACAGATTTAAGGGCCGCAGCTGGAACAGAAAAGTGGCATAAGATCTACAAAGCAATCTAATCCAAGATAATCGCTCCAAAATAGGGTGCCAGCTGCACGAGTCTGTGTCTATGCATAACAATTCCAGTTAAAATCGCAGTCATTACGTCACTAAACCAATACAGCAGGTCATTCTGAAGAGTGTTTCTGGAGGGCCAGTGTCCTGCGGAGCTCCAACCCTCATTAAACACACCTGAACCACTAATGAAGGTCTTGAGGATTACTGAAGGTGTGTAAGTGTAGGGTGTTTAAACTATACTCCACAGAGGCCCTGAGAGAAATGAAACAGATCTGCGATACTCAAATTGAGTAAAGCATCCATCAAGTAACGTGTCAGTGTAAGATAACACGCCACAAAACTTGACACTTCTGCTATGAGCTCATTTCAGTGTTCCTTGTGTGCATACTGCGTGATGTGCAGTCCAACACGCGACATTCTTCTGAAGTAACACACTCCACGTATGTGTGCATATGTGGTGCAAAAACAGCAGATGATGAAAACAAGCAAGAAAGATAAGAAAACCATACACTACACACACACATATCATACAATACACATACACACACACAGAAACCTGTGTAAATATGAAGTGCTTGTATTTTCCTCATTAGAGGAGCACATAACCATTTTCTGCTAGCATGTGTATTTCACAGGAATAAATGTGTGTCTGTGTGTGGGTATGTGTGTGTGTGTGTGTGTAAGTGACTTTCAGAAGCTAGGCTGAGTGCTACTGTAAGAATTGGTGCAACTCAGATAACCAACTGCACAACTGAAACTCCTGCTAAAATGATGAATTAATAATTACACACAGACACACACACACACACACACAGACACATATATATACAGAACACACACACACACACGCAGACACACAGACACACAAACACATATATATATACAGAACACACACACAGACACACAAACACATATATATATATACAGAACACACACACAGTTAAGATTATTGAATTACACACAGGCTGATATACTGCTGTAAGTCTTCATTGTTAGACATTCACAACTGTTCTTTATGCAACAGTGGAACTTGTTGAGAAAATCGTAAGCGTGTCATGTGGGTAAATTCGTTAGATGCACGAGACTGAAATTTAAACGAGGAAGAACTCTGCAGCAGCAAAGTTTCTCATTAAAAACAAAAACAACAAAACATTACCTTCTGAGAAGAAAAATAAAGAAATCAAATACGAAAGCTATTTTGTGGTAATTTAGGCTACATATTCGAGTGGCCATTAGCACTGAAAAACATTTTAAAAGGGTCGTATAGCTTTTATTTTTTCCTGCAAGGATATTAATAATGTCAGTAAAATCATAATGTAGTTTTTCATGAGCATCTTCCACCCTCTCTCTGGACGTTTTTAAACAGTTAAACAGGATATTTGAGAGACTATCGTCTGTGTTTGTGATATTGCACTAAACTGACAGAAAGCGGTTTGTTGCCTGGCCGGTTGCAGGTCTGAGATCAGGAATCAATTTTGGGCCCTTTGCTTATTAGTATCTACGTTTTTCCACCTGGTCAACTTCTAAGATCACTTAGGAGAAAAGCTCTAATGTAAAGCTCTGTATAGTGTGGATGGCTCAATTCTGGAGTTCCAAACAAAACGACTAAATTTGGGGGCGATATTTGATGCTAATTTAACATTTGATCCTCACACTCATAATACTGTCAAAACATCTTCCTTCATCTAAGAAACACTGCCAGACTACATCCTGTGTTATCATTCCCTGTGGCTGAAAACTTAATTAACAGCATTGTATTTTCTTGCATTGATTATTGCAAGGCTTTGCTGGCGGGGGTCTCAAAAGCAACCCTAACTAAATTACAGTTTGTACAGCCCTAGAATCCTAACTAGCCCAGGAGACAGGATCACATCACTGCTAACTATTGCTCTTCATTGGCTGCGTAACTTTGGAACTGTCTGCCAAAGCAGAATCTTGCCTTAAAACTTTTCCTGGGATAGATTTAACTTGATTATCCTGCAATTATCTTATACTATTTGCTTGTATTGTTGTTTTTAATTTTTACCTTTGCCTGTGCTTCACTTTTATGAATGTATTTTTGTCATTTATTTGTATTTCTCTCAAATTATTTTGTTCTTGTAAAGTGCTTTGAGACAACATTTAAAAGTGCTATAGAAAATTATGTTCGTTCAGACATGGCAAAGCAGTTAAATTATACTGACTGTGGTAAATAACAGATCCATTTTTTAACATTTATGGTGAGAGGTTATTAAGGGTGGTGGAGAGAGAAACTGTTATGGAAATAACAACAAATGTGCTGTTGTGACGTGCGCTGACCACAGTTTTTATCACCTGTTCTTTTATATGATGACAGCAGAATTTCCACTCATAAACTATTTTAGCATGTAAAAAGTCCCAACAGCCCTACAGCCCACCGCTAGCCGCTCGGCCCACCGCTAGCCGCATGGCCCACCGCTAGCCACTCAGCCCAGATGAGTAAAGTATAAAAGTCCGATGTTTCTGAATAAATTTTCCTGATATTCTCCAATGACCTGGATGAACTTCCAAGGACACACGGTTCTTTCTAAAGTTCTCTTTATGGAAAGAGCCGTTCACGACTGAGGTAATGGTTGCTTATGCGCTATTAGGTGGGGCTTAATGGTACCTATTCATCTCCATGGCAACTTAGTAAGGAAGGAACAGGGTCATATGGGGTGAGCAACGCATCATGGGACAATATCTGATAACTGCCTTCTTGGTCGTACATCACTGGACATGTCGATAGCAACAT
>JAZGTJ010019131.1:0-11067 GCA_036877575.1 Botia almorhae | reverse complement strand
TCTTTTGTGTTCCTCAAAAGTCATACAGGCTTGGAATGACATGAAGGTGAATAAATGATTTTTCATTTTTGGGTCAGCTGTCTCTTTATGTGATCGTTAAGTTAGCGCATCAGCGCGAAGGGCCTAAATACAACACCATCAAATTAAGAAAAACAGCGTGTCTTATAAATGATCCAGAATGAATCACTAGGTGTTTTCCTCTTGAGATAGACGTGTTTTATACATACATGCACTTTCACATTTCAGGTTTAATGATTATTTTAAGTGCCTATATTCATATACATTGTATGACCTAATATGTTTTTTAGTAATTATACTTGTTTACATTAAGTCATTGCCATAAATTACATTGAATTACTTCCTGCTGTAACATCATATCATAATAACGTTGATATGTAATTATTTCAGACCTGATTCAGTGTTTCAGGCCAGATTTATCTGTTATGAACACCACACAACAGGCTGTGCGTAAACCACTCAAACTAGCTGGTGTTGTTTCAGCTAAGGGAGCGTCACCAAAGAGCCAGATTAATGTGACCGAAATATATTGTTTACTTATGCGATTAATAGCGTTAAGAAAGCCAACAAACGTGGCCTCATAAATACTGATCGTTCATCAGTAGATGCCTTATGAATATGATTTGCATGATTATGTTTTTATATTCCAGTTTTTTCTGCGTTCCTACCTCAAGGTGTTGTCAAAAATCTGAAACCAGAACTGACACTGTTAAGATCACACAAACCTTTGAGGAGAGTATGAGAACAGCATTCAACGTGACATTTTAAAAAGCGAACGTGTGCTTTTCATCACTGACTGCAATCGAAACGGAGAACTAAAGTGACTTGTAGTATGCAGCAGTTATAGAGGTCTGATGAATATGTGCTTTAACTTCATTATAGAAAAATAATGAGACTGTGGTTTATTAATACCTCTAAATTGAATTCCGTTCTGTTTGTCGTATTGTAGCCAAATCAGATCTAATGTTATTTGCCTGTAAACAGAATAACACAGCTGATGCGTGCGGGGCAGGAAACAGCACCGGACCTGAGCACAGATTTAGTTTTGTGTTTCTGTGAAAAACATCAGAATGCATTATAGACGCATGACCTACAACATGCATTATTTGACATGTTACAAAAAAATAAAAGGACAGTTCTGATGTTTAAGCAAAACGTGCCTTCAGCTCAAGTTCTGATTCAGAATTAATTATACTGACTGTAAAATGAGTCTGTTTTCTTCTGTATTATGAGAAAATAAACCTTAGAAAGACCGCAAGCCTCTCTGAATTTGTTCAATACAATGTGCTTAACATTAAAACATGATGTTAATACCACTTTTGCATTTAAAAAAAATACATTAAAAGTATGTGAAGGTAAAGTTCAGATACTGTACCATGATGGTAATACACTATCAAATAATTTAGATTTGATATATTTACTTTATAAAGTAAAGGCATTATTGTGTTTATGTATTAATGTATTATTCAGATGCAGTTTTAATAATTCCCAGCAATGATGCTCGTATTGGGTGACCTTGTGAAATGTCCCTTTGGACTCTCCGTAGTCGCGGGTGTCATCCGCCCTCAGTAGACGAGTGTTTCTCTTTAAGATGTAAATACTAGTTTGTGGTTGTATTAGTACACTAACACGTGCTTTCTCTCGCGCGCTCTCCCGCTCCGCTTGACAAGGTGAGACTCGAACTTCCGGTTAGCATCTGTAGCATTTGTGTTTATATTCAACTTTACTGCTCTGGTTATAACATCCAGACAATAAAAAAGCCCAAATGTAAAGATGTGTGTTTTATTAGTAGTATCTAATCATTTAAAGTGACATAAAATCTAAAAGAATTATAATAATTCATGTCATGGCTGCTTCATTTTCATTTTTTACTGCTTATCTGTGTGACAGTTTTAATCTGTCTTGACTGTTTATCTGATGTCCATGAAGCATTACTGGCAGATCCGCTGTCAACAATGTTGTGTTGTGTAAAATATGTGTTTTTCATTATGCCTCTTTATGTGATTAAACCTACAGCTGAGCTGTTACACTGATTCACTCAGTCAGTGTAAAACAGTGTTAAATGCAGAGTAACTGTGACTTAACTGTTTGCCTGTGACTTAATTTATTGACATTTGGGTGTGTGTTCATCTGCTTGTATAAACCATCTTATGGCCTTGTGACATTTGACCCTCATGAAGAGAGAAACTTTTGCAGCCACACTTCTTAATCAGTGTGTGGAGGTTGTCCTGACAACAGCACATAATAGCTTGTATATATTACCAGATTTGTTATTATCAGATACCAGTGTTTAAATGTCCATTGCTTTTTAATGTTTATAATATAAAACAGCGTAATGGGTAACATAGGACAAGACTGTCAGGATATGATTGGACCGTTTGGTCTGTTGGATCTATTTTATTGGTTAACATTATTTTCCCCCGCCCACACGACGTTTATTAAACCAGCAGAAACATCAGAGGTTTTTACATTTTAAATAAAACAAACTCTCTGTGTGCTTTTATTGTTTGTGCACAGTGAGACCACAGTGGGACTTTTATTATGAAAAAGGGGGATCAATTTTGACAGCGTGTTAAATTGAAATGTTAAACAGCGTCTTTAGCGTATAACTCCACAGAATACCTGTGTAAATACACTGTGCCCTGTCTGTTGGGCGTGGTTCGAGCCTTCGGTCGCTATAGCAACACTGAAGAGCCCCTGCTGTCCAAACTGGTCCTCAGCCTCTGGGCACAGGAGAGGAGGCGGAGGTGACCCGAGGCGGAGGTGACCCGACGCAGATCCTTCAACGAGTTCCGCTCCATCCTGCCCAGCTCCCTTCTCACTGTCTGCCAGAGCGACTCCCTGCGCCGGAAAACCAGCAGCGTGTCCAGCATCTCTCAGCGGGTACGGGGTGTATTCCCACGTCTCCACCAGCAGGGGGCGTCTGTGTTTTTAAAATGATAGCGTGCGACCGCTTGATGCCAACCTGTGTTTTATAGACGTATGGCTTTGGAAACCATGTACACAAAGTCTTTTTTTAAATAGGTTTATGTAAAGGTACACATTTCAAGCTTTCTATACGTATATTCATTATGTCTGTGGGGCACGTATTCACTGAGATTTAGGTTGTTTTATTTATGACAGAGACAGCGAATGTCTGTCTGTTTTCTTCTTATTATAAAAGCACAGGGTTTCATTGTTATTATGAGTGTATACAAATAAAAATAGACCCTTTACAGATTCGAATGATGTATTGGTTGTATCTGTACGATCAAAAATGAATGAAATGAACTGTGGAAGAAATTCTGTGTATTTGTGTGTTACAGGGACTCGGGCGGTTGTGCGAGCGTTTCCCTGTGGTCGCTCATTTGGTCACCATGTCTCTGAGAGATTTTCTGGTCGTACCTTCACCTGTTCTAGTTAAGCTGTATAAGTACCACAGCCAATACTCCACAGGTGAGACCTCCCTTTATCTCATTAACCCCTTATTATATTCAGGGTTAATCTTGTTTGTTCTGCCAAGAACACCAACAGTGTGTGAATAGACTAAAGCAGATGGACGTGATGCTGAAACTCGCACTCTTCTCATCAACAGTAACTGGAGAGGTCAAGATCCACGTGACCAATGAACACTCTCAGTCCACATTCAGCTCTCACGACCATAAGAAGAGCCAGCCGTCCATGTACGAGCAGCTCAGAGACATCTCCATCGACAACATCTGCAGGTAAACCTCTCCTGCTGTGACGGGACAGTTCTCAGCAGTCTGAACCCCAATTCACACTATATGAGATTAGCATCAGTGCTAAAACAGATCATAAACCGCACCAAACCTGTCCGAGTGACATATTTCTGTTTTTTTTGGCACCATGTGTCTATGCTTTCTTTGCATAACTGGTATTGCATACCTTGTAATTGGTTTGTATTAGTTTCCTAGTTGTGAATGCTACTTAGTAGTAATAATCTAAATAGTAATTATGCAAATATGGATTTGTTACAATAACAGACAAAGCTGTCCACACATTACGTGTACGACTCCATAGTGTGACCTCACTGGGCCGGTTTAGATCATGTTTTTTATAAGAGTCAAATGGTTAACCATTTGTGAAATGGGTTGGGCCCACTTACTCTAATAAGTGACTAGTCACTAATCAGTAACTTTTCTTGTTTGTGGTTGTATCTAGGTGTTTAAAGGCAGGTCTGATCATGGACTCGGTTATTGTGGAGGCGTTTCTGGCCAGTCTTTCTAATCGTCTGTACATCTCCCAGGAAAATGATAAGTATGTTATAAACCAAACCAGCAAAGACTGTAAACGAAGTTTTATCACGTTTAAACAGAACGTAAAAGTTCACAAAACAAACCAGGCTGCAGGAGTGGAGAACAGTCATTTTAACCAATAATATCAGCCTGCCTTTCATGATCCTGTTAAACCCTAAATGTAGTTTCCCTCAGGAAAAAGTCACATGACAAAAGTTTAATGTGTCGCGAGTGTTATTTTCTATTGACTTGTACGTTCTGTCATTTGTAAAGGTTTAATCTTTTTTAACCTTCAGCTGAGAAACAACATGTTATTTGTGACGTTGTTCTCCAGGGACGCCCACCTCATCCCTGATCAAACCATCCGGGCGTTAGGACACATCGCCGTGGCTCTGAGAGACACTCCACGCGTGATGGAGCCCATCCTACAGATCCTGCAGCAGAAGTTCTGCCAGCCTCCGTCAAAGCTGGACGTCTTGATCATAGACCAGCTGGGCTGTATGGTCATCACAGGAAACGTATGTTTGTTTATCTGTCTCTAACACATATAGAGTCTGTCCAGTCAGATAGATCTAGTTTGGTTTCAGGTTAATAGGTTCTAAAGTTTATTTATGTTGTCCTTCGGCAGCAATACATTTATCAGGAAGTGTGGAACCTGTTCCAGCAGATAAGCGTGAAGGCCAGCTCGATGTTCTACTCCACCAAAGAACACAAAGATCATGGCTACAGGTGATTCAAATATGACTGTCGTTCAATATCCCAAATCATTGAAGACACGTCTAATCTCTTTCAGTGCTTTTAAAGAAACATGGACTCAAAACTGACGCTTTCATTTCTGAAAAACTGTTTCTGGTCTTATTGTGCGCAGTTCATCAGTCCCTTTAACTTCAAAGCAAAATATATTTCTTTCTTAATCTTTTATTAGCGTTTATCAGCTTTCTCCAGCTCAGAAGAACTTTTCTTTTCTGTAACAAAGCCTGTGTGGGCGGGGCCTCACCGCTACGCTGGAGAGGTGTGGAGATCCTCTCTCTCTCTCTCTCTCTCTCGCTCTCTTTGTGATCCAGCAGGATGTTTTATGCTGTATTAGAGTCAGGTGTGATAATCTGAGCATTAACTCCTCACGTGCGCAGGTGGCAGGAATGATTCATTTCTCGGAGGCCACGCACAGCACGTCCGACCTGAACAAGCTGATGGTCCGTCAGATGAATGAAGCTCTGGATGGAGGTCAGCCGGAGGCCTTCACTGAGGCCATGTTCAAAATGATCATCAGCTTCAAAGGCACGGCGCCAAGTTACAAACAATAACGATTTTTAACATCCATTCCAGAGGTTTCCAACACGTTCCACAGAGCTGCAGAGTTTAGCTGTAGTCTTATTGAATCACACCTGAAGCAGCTAATCAGGGTCTGACAGAAACATCCAGGCAGAATTTTTATTGCAATAGGTTGCAGCTAAACTCTGCAGGTCTGTGGACCTCCAGGAACATGGATTGGAGATCTCTGATCTAGTCAGTTTTAGATTAGTTTTGATTTTCTGTTGTCTTTAAATACGTCTGGTGTAGAGTGTGACCCTCAGCTGCTGCATCACCTGTGCTGGTCTCCATTAAAGATGTTCACTGAGAATGGGATGGAAACAGCTATAGCCTGCTGGGAGTGGCTGCTGGCGGCCAGAACAGGACTGGAGGTCCCAGTAAGTCTCTTACTTGTTGCCTTATGGGTCTTACAAATTGTACAAAAAGATTAATTTCTCCGCTGTTCTGGGATCAGTTTATGCGAGAGATGGCCGGCGCATGGCAGATGACCGTGGAGCTGAAGATGGGCCTGTTCTTAGACACACAGGTGGAGGCGGATCCCCTCGCAGCCTCGGAGGAGAGCCAGCCCGTCCCCTGCCCCCCCAATGTCACGCCCCACTACATCTGGATTGAGGTTACCGCCTGTTAGCTTGTTTATCCGCTGAAGCTTATGACCATGTTCATAGCTGTGGATTTACACCCTCTTCAAAGCTCCTTACGATACACACCCAAAATAGCTTTCAGTCTCCTTGGGAGCAAATCTCGCTCTCCTCCATCGTGTTGGGGAACCTTCTCCAAAAAAACAACAGTGTTGTGGAATTGAATCTACACACTCGTAACATTATTACTGTGTATTTGTATTAAAAAACAGCCACTGTTTTCTAATAAATGCTGTCAGTCATGGTGTTACATTGTAGCTGCCAAGCTTCTGTCTGTTTTTACAAATGATAAGTTATGCATTCGTTGTAAAGACAGCCTTACAACTAATGAACAACAGAAATAAATTAATATTGCTGAGTCATAAGCGCTGACACATAAGCACCTCACTTGATGTTGCAACAGAGGTGATGTGAGGATACATTTGTTTTGGTTACGATAAAGCGCAAACATGAAGTCAGTTATTTCAATTGAACAGTTCCTGGTTCAGCGGTTCAAGATCGCCAAGTACTGCAGTTCTGATCAGGTGGAGATCTTCGCCAGTCTTCTGCAGAGGTCTCTGTCCCTCAATGTCTCTCGCTTCAGGTTGGCAACGACACACATCTCCACTTCATCATGTTTGTGTAAATACAAACAGAAGATTTCATGATGTTTCCCTGTGCACAGGTTATTGACACTCGGGCGTGCTTTGCTTCACTCTGACGTGGTGACCAACGCCACCATCCGGAATGTTCTGCGCGAAAAGATTTACTCCAGTGCTTTTGACTACTTCAGGTGTCTTGAAGTCAGGTATCAGCAGGACTGCTGATGGACTGCTTTGTCCAACCAGAATTCATTTGAGTTGTGGTTAATATTAAGCCCTCTGCTCTCTGTGTCTTCTGTTGTTTTTTTCACCGAAGGCATGTCCAAAAAGAGCAACAGAGGCACCCAGTTACACAAATACTACATAAAAAGCAGTGACATGAAACGCAGTGACAAGTGACTTATTTAAGTGACTTATTATTAAGTCACTTGTCATTTCTAAGTCACTTGCCAGACTCGCAACACAGGCTGACACAGAAGCTGACATGTTGAGCTCTTCAGTCAACTACACTGCCTTGAAAACTATCGAAAATTAACACAGATTTACATTGACATCATGAAAATGTGATGACACGTTTTCTTGCTTTCTAGGTTTAAAAATGCAGACGCCATCGTCGCAGAAGTGACCCGTCTGGTTCGACTGGATCCTGGTGCTGTTAGTGATGTACCCGAGGCAGTCAAAGTAAGAACATGCCCACAGCAAATCAGAACAATGACAAACTGGCTGCGTCCCAAATGCCTACCGTCTGTTCTAGGTGGTATGCCAGATTAGAATGAGTTTGTTCCAAATCACAGCGCATTGAAAATGGCACCAGAGATGCACAAGAAGGTCCACACGGTGTGCTACTTCCTGTGGACTTTAAAGTGTTTTTTGGTCTTTTTATTGGGTTGCAACCATTAACTACCACCAACTGTTAAAAATCGCTCTTTTAGGTGATATGTGTGTGTTTTTCCATAGTTCCTAGTGACGTGGCACACGATTGATGCTGACTCTCCAGAGCTGAGCCACATCCTGTGCTGGGTCCCCGCAGACCCCCCACTGGGCTCCATCCGCCCCATCCGCTCACGGCCCAGTACGGGGTTAAAGTGCTGCGTTCGTTCCCACCGGTTTGTATCTGCTGGGCGGCACCGTAGCATCTGATAACTGACGTAAACATGCTTCAGCTGAGCCATTCTCTTCCTGTTTATCAATATTACACACTTGACAACGTTTCTGAGGTTTCTGTGATTTGTGTCGTCTTTGTTTTTAGGACGCCGTTTTGTTTTACATTCCTCAAATCGTTCAAGCTCTGCGGTATGACAAGGTGAGAAGGTGGTGAACTTTGACCTTTCACGAATGACCTCACCCAACCTCATTTTGTTTTGTACCTATTTGTTTTATGTAGACATAATTTGTTTCTGTTGTCATTTCTCAGGCCTGTTCCGAAAGGGGAGGAGAGAAAGAGGGCATGTCTAAAAGCTCTGTCAGAAATCAAAGTTCAGCCTGGTCAGTGATTGGTCAGTTATTGGTGATAAGAGTCATCATGCTTTGAAACCATCGCTCATGATTGTGTTTGATGTTTATTTGAACGCTGTATTCAAGATGTTATTTGCCGAGCAATCCTGAAGCTATTGTTCTGGATATCGACTACAAGTCAGGAACTCCTATGCAGAGGTATTACAAACACTACACATCACGATAAGCAGTAATTACAACACTGGTGTTTGCATTTTCAGATTGATTTATGATGTCATTCATTCGCTTGTTTTCATAGTGCTGCTAAAGCCCCTTATCTGGCCAAATTCAAAGTGAAGAGGTGTGGAGTTAGTGAGCTCGAGAAAGAGGGTGGGGCTCTTTACACACACTGTAATGTGATTGGTTAGGGTTCTGTAATATGTTAATGAGGTGTCTTCTGTCCGTAGGTCTTCGCTGTCCCTCAGATTCTCAGGAAGAAGCTGATGAGGGTTCAGAGTCGGCTCAGAAGGTCTGCTGGCAGGCGGCCATCTTTAAAGTGGGTGATGACTGCAGGCAGGTGCGTGTCCTCCTAAACACTTTCATTGGCAAGATTTTCTCATTACCGTAATGCAGAGCAGTCATTTTCATTACGGTAATGAGAAAATATGGTAACTAACTGTACAATAAGGTTCCATTTGTTAATATTAGCAACCTTGGTTAACATGAAATAACAATTAACAACAACTGTATCTGGTAAGTTTTGTTATATATATTACAGTGTTTATACAAGTTAAAAGTCCTTTTTAAAAATAATTAAAGTCCTAATTAAAATTCCAAAAACAAACAGACAAATTTGATGGTCTTGTAAATAAGCTTAATTTTGTGCGTACAAAGTTTTAACAATTTGTTTTCTCTGTTCACACAAATAATTGTTCTTCCTCTGGACTCCTGGATCTCTCTGGTGACAGGATATGCTGGCCCTGCAGATCATCGGTCTGTTCAAGAACATCTTCCAGCTGGTGGGTCTGGATCTGTTTGTGTTCCCGTACCGTGTGGTGGCCACAGCTCCTGGAGTGAGTGTTTGATCTTCAGCTCATTGTCTTCATTACCGCTCAGCTGTTGACGTACCAACATTTTGTTTAACAAATTTCTTTTGACAGCGTTTTCACCCCGGTTTCTTTAAACAAAACCCTTTTTTGTGACAACATGACTGTAACATGGATCGCTTCAGTACATCCGATGCATGAACGCCGTGTTTGTTGACTCCTGCAGGATGCTGGTGTGTGTTTTTTAAATGTAATGGATCTCTTCCTGTCTCTCACAGGCGAGATATAACTTCATCCGCAGTATGGCTGCGTACAGTCTCCTGCTCTTCCTGTTACAGATCAAATCCAGACACAACGGCAACATAATGCTGGACAGTAAAGGCCACCTCATCCACATCGGTCAGAAAACAGTCCTGATTCACTTATCCAGCTTCAGTTTACACTCGCTCTGAATTAAACGGCCTGTTTTTGCTTCTGAATGTCAACAAACAGCCTCTTCACATGGAAAACATTCATGTTAACCTGCACGTGCTTGTGTTATAAATGAACTGTTTGTAGTTTGTTTAATTTGTAATGTAGTGTCTGTAAATAGCGTGTTTTGAACATTAGGGTGTCTAAACAGTACATTAAACTTTTGTTACAAAGGTTAACCGTGGTTTAACTAAAATACAAGCCAAAAAAAACAGTTACTGTAGTTAAAACATGGTAACCACAAATTAGCCATAGGTTTGCTATAGCAACCATGATTTAACCATGGTGTTTGTAGTAAAACTGGTTATATAAACGGTAATCAGTCCAGTAAAAACATGGTTTCTACACCTAAACTCTAAGAAAATCTTAGTATTAAAAGCACAACATATCTTGCAATTGTTTATTTAAAAGTTTATTTGTGCTTCTTACAGATTTTGGCTTCATGTTCGAAAGTTCTCCGGGTGGGAATCTGGGCTGGGAGCTGACGGATGAGATGGTGATGATTATGGGCGGGAAGATGGAGGCCACGCCCTTTAAATGGTTCATGGAGATGTGTGTGTGCGGATACCTGGCTGTAAGGTGAGATCTGGAGATCTTTAATATTTCAGCGTCTTCATGGGTCTTACGCGTTGAGACAGCAAACATGAGGGCGTTCCACCTCCGTGTGTTATTTCTGTCCTCTATAAACCGTCCCAAAATGTAAAGATGGAATTTGCGAGTGTGTGTGTGAAAGCGGTTTTCTGTTTTAATCCTTCACATCAGGCCGTACATGGACGCAGTGGTGTCTTTAGTAACTCTGATGCTGGACACCGGACTGCCCTGTTTCAGAGGACAAACCATCAAACTCCTCAAGTACGTTCCTCACAACCTCGTAAAGCAGCTGGGAACCCCTGACAGCTGTGTAACCTGTTTGTTGTGTTCTACAGGCAAAGGTTCAACCCCAGCATGAGCGAGAAGGAAGCTGCTGCCTTCATGATCAAAGTCATAGAACGCTGTTTCCTCAGCAGCAGGTACAAACTACTTCCTGTTTCGACAGGAAATGCTAATATCAGTTTTAATATCATTTTTGTTCACCAATAACCAAGCTCGCGAGGTTCCGTTTATGGGTCATGTGACTCTGTTCTGCGTTGCTTGGATACAGAAGCAAAACGTACGACATGCTGCAGTAATACCAGAACCAAATCCCGTACTGAAACTGGACCCGCCCACCTTTCCTATCTCCATCAGCCGCGGCCTGAGATCAGCTGCCATTATCAGTCTGTTAGAATCTATAACAATGAGCACTTTATAGTGCTCATTGTTGTGCTCATAACATAATAATGAGCACTATATA
>JAZGTJ010019130.1:0-11067 GCA_036877575.1 Botia almorhae | reverse complement strand
ACCATTCTGTTCAGTAGTTTAGCTTACTTTAGCTGTATTTAAGTCAGTGACGGAGTGGTTGGCTAGTTAGGCTTTACAGCTAATGCAACTTTTTAAACACAAATAGTGAGCAGCGAACACGTTGGCAAACATAATTTCGTATATCAGAATACAATTCTAATAAACGTATAATAAACACACACAGATACACATATGCACTTACAGCAATGATTCTTGAACGAATTCGGAAGTTATTCTCAATCCAACACGTCCCACTACATGCAGATTGCAAATGGCGCAGGTACAGGAGAGTGCAGGTGTCGATTGCAAGTGACGTAGCAGGTACCTGAGAGTGCAGGTGTCAACTGCAAGTGACGTCACTTGCAGAGGAAGTTTGGGTGACTGAGAGTGCAGGTCTGACAGTGCAGGTCTGAGAGTGCAGTTCTGCAGACAGACCCAATTGGAGTTGTTGTGTCCACAGTCCCAGCATCTGCCAGAGCAGTCACAATCAGCTCTGTTTAACAACAGTAAAAGCATATTATATTTGTATTATATACATATTTAGCAGCACCTGCATCCTAACTGCAGCTTTAAATGTGCCTGTTTTGTGTGTCTGTCTTATTGAGTGTGAAGGGGCCCTGTCGTGTGTGTGACATTATGACTCGCTATGAGGCTAATATGACTCATCAGGGCTTGTCTCAACGTAGCTGAAGTCAAGAATATAAAGAGTTGTAGTACAACCTACCTAGGAGGAAATAGCCCCATATTGTTATGAAATAGACCGGTTGTGTTTGTGATAATGAACAAAGACGAGAACACAGAACTACGTGAACGATATTTAATTAAATAATAAACACAATAATTAACACAAACACCAACCGTTAAACAAAAAGGACGACAGCATGTGCAGCAGCAGTGAACATAAAATACAAAAGACAAACTTCGATGATAAATAGACAAAAACACGAAGCCGGGGCAGAGGTATCCAAAATGTAATCCAAATAAGAGTAATCCAACAACAAGCGTAAATGCACAAACCAGGTAAGATGATATAATATGCACAGATAAAATGCGTGTGGTCTTTAGGACTATAGTTAGATTATTATATGAAAAGCAATATTAACTATTTACAAACCCTAAGCCAAGCTAAATGTCAGCAGTCTCCCAGCCAACAGGGCAACAATGGCAAGGCACCAAAACTCGAATGAGTTGGAGAAAAAACAGGGTCTACCAGGAGGGCCTGTTCTCTCTGGCACGTTAAAGCTGCAATCCACAACTTTATTGGTTAAAAACTGAGAACTTATAATAATAAATAAACACAAAGAGAAATTATATTTATTCTTATATAGCAAAATAACACCTAATAATAAATATTTATGTTTAATCAGAGATGTCAATTATTTTTATTTGTTTGCTTGTGCTAAAGTCTCTTCTTAGGTTTCAAGAACAGCACAATACTTTTGGTTCGCCTTCTTTTGGAAGGCGATGGAAACTGTACAGTTGGCAGAAGTTTTACCCATAATCATTTTAGCAGTGACATCATCAGTGCAGAGGTGGATGTCAGCTCCTTGTTGATGGGCTAGATTTGATTGGTTCAGTCATGAGAAAATACAACAAAGAAAAAAATAAACTACAAACTATTGCCAACTTAGAGTTTAGAGTTTGTGGTAAAGTGGCCCAGGCTTGTTTTATTTGCATTGTCAAGATATACCATTAATAAGGTCATGATCAAGAAAGAAGGATTTTGTACCATGACTTCTACTTATTCTAGGTGGGAAATTACAAGCGTGTTGTCAAGAGAATTGATGACGGCCATCGACTGTGCAATGATCTTATGAACTGCCTTCAGGAACGTGCCAAGATTGAGAAGTCCTACAGCCAGCAGCTGACTGAATGGTCCAAGAGATGGAGGCAGCTGATTGAGAAAGGTTGGTAAGATAACTTTTAAGATAAGATATGCTTTTTAAGCTTCATACTCTCAGTAGTAGTTCATTAAAAATAACAGCCTGTAAAGATAAAGCACTCATCTATTTTTCATATTATTTAAACATGTATCTGTTAATGACAGGGCCTCAATATGGTTCTGTGGAGCGGGCCTGGCTAGCTATGATGACAGAAGCTGATAAGGTGAGTGAACTTCATCAGGAGGTGAAGAACGGTCTGGTGAATGAGGACATTGAGAGGGTGAAGAACTGGCAAAAAGACTCCTATCACAGACAGATGATGGGAGGATTCAAGGAAACCAAAGAGGCAGAGGAGGGCTTCAAGAAAGCTCAGAAACCTTGGGCTAAGAAACTGAAGGAGGTACAAAAAATAGTACTGTTATTTTTGTCTATTTTAACAAGTCATATATAATCATGTTTTAAAAATATATATATGTTTATGTGCGCAAGTGTAGAAATAGCTGGATAGATGTAGAGACTGTAGTACAGTACACTATAACATCTGTGTGCCTGATAGCTGCATTTACACTGCAAGGCATGAAAAGAAAGGCTTAATGCTAAAATCCGATCTTAAACCCATATCCGATTTTTTGTCCTGCCTATTTACATTTTAGACACATCTCCTATCCGATGATTATGTTACATAAATCTCACACCCAAAAAGATTACAGTCATTCTGTTACGGAGGAGGCTCCCGCTTCTCCTGTGGGCAGCCGTGGCCTACTGGTTAGCGATTCGGACTTGTAACCGGAGGGTTGCCGGTTCGAACCCTGACCAGTAGAAAGCGGCTGAAGTGCCCTTGAGCAAGGCACCTAACCCCTCACTGCTCCCCGAGCGCCGCTGTTGTTGCAGGCAGCTCACTGCATCGGGATTAGTGTGTGCTGCACTTCACTGTGTGCTGAGTGTGTTTCACTAATTCACGGATTGGGATAAATGCAGAGACCAAATTTCCCTCACGGGATCAAAAGAGTATATATACTTATACTTATACTTATACTCCTCCTCCGCACCACCAGAGGAAACCATCTTCTGAGTATTAGTTCTAATTTGGACTACAATTTCCATAGGCCCTGTATATGGGGCTGACTACTTCCTGTTTGGCGCACCTGCATCCAATCAGCGGCCTGTTTAAACCCTGGATCTCACACTCTGTGTGATGTCTTGTTTTGCCCCGGCTAACATTACAGAGCATTTTCTTGTCGTTACCTGGTTACTATTGAATTGTTTATGGTTTTGGATTGTTCACTGCCTGCCCCGACCATTGCCTGTTTACACATTTACGATTTTTGCCTTATCTCCATTGCTCTGTTTGCCGGTATTGAACTATTGTGTGTTTGACCATTCTCTAATAAAATATGCTGCAAATGGATCCACACGACTCTGAGTTCTTGTTACAGAAGACATCGCCACAAAGCGATTCAGCAGCAATCCGACAGCTCGCTACTGAGCTGTCCGCTCAGGCATCACAGATCACCCTCCATCAACACCAACTTACCCGTCTCACTACATTAACGGAGGAGCTTGTTGGAGCCCTTCAAGGCTGACGATCACCACCTGTCACGACGGCGCCATCTTCCCCGACGCCTAAACAACTGAACTACTCCGTTTCTTCTCCAATTAGCTCGAGACTTGCCTTTCCGGAGAAGTTTAATGGAAACCTGTCCCGATGCAAATGTTTTCTGCTTCAGTGTTTCCTGTTTGTAAATCAACAGCCCATGCTGTATCCAACCGAGAGCAGTCGCATAGTTTCGTCTGTTCTCTGCTAACCGGTAAAGCACTCGATTGGGCCACCGCCGTCTGGAGGATGGATGGTTCTGTTTTTCCCACCTTTGGTTCATTTCTGCATCAATTCAGGGACGTTTTTGAACATCCTTCTGAAGGAATCAGTCCAGGTGAACAGCTGTTCTCGCTCACTCAGGGAAATCACAGGAAATTGCAGCTGAATATGCTCTGACTTTCCGCACACTGGCCACTCAGACAGAATGGATTGAAGACGCTTTAAAGCTGCTGTTTCATCGTGGACTGAGTCAAGAACTTTAATCTGAGCTAGCGTGTCGAGATGAGGGTCGAACCTTGAGTGAGTACATTGAGCTTTCCATTCATGTAGATAATTTAATTTGTTCACGACGCCCTCACCGTTCTAATACACTGCTCAATCCTAAGTTTACAGCCCCTTCTGAGCCCATGCAGGTCAATTACACTTGTTTGACAAACGAGGAACGTAAGCATCACGTTCAAGCCCGATTGTGCTTGTACTGTGGTGAAGCCATACATATGAGGACCAACTGCCCTGTCCGACCTACCTCCAGTAAATCTCTGGGGAGTGTAGCTTCTGCTAATACCTGTCATGATAATAATGTAATCCGCACTCCTGTAACTTTGCATTTTAATGATAGTAATGTTTCTATGACTGCCCTTATAGACTCTGAATCCGCAGCTAATTTTATTTCCATTGAGTTTGTCAAACTGAATAATATATCTCTGAGTCTTTGTCCTTCCTCTCTAGAGGTGGAAGCGTTAGATGGTCGCCCTCTGGTGTTAGAAAAAGTGGAGTATCTGTCAGAGAACCTGAAGCTCCATGTAGGCACCCTTTACTCTAAAATAATTTAACTGTACGCTATTTCATCACCCAACCACACAATCGTTTTGGGTCTGCCTTAGCTGCGCTCGCACAAACCCATTATCTCATGGGGCGAGGGTCAAATTTTACGATGGAGTAAGAATTGTCATGAACATTGTCTAACCACCATTGTTCACGTCCCTACGACCCCCGACTTACCTACACGACCCATAGAATCTAAGTTCGTTGTGCCACCCGAATATTCCAATTTAGCAGAGGCATTCAACAAGCATAGGGCCTCTCAACTGCCTCCACATCGTGCTATCGATTGCGCCTTCGACCTGACACCAGGTGCAATTCCACCTCGTGGACGCGTTTTTCCCCTTTCACAACCCTGAACCAATCTCAGAAGAGCTAGCCAAGGGGTTCATACGTCCATCTAATTCACCAGCAGCCCCCGGCTTATTCTTTGTGAAGAAGAAGGACGGCGGATTGCGTCCATGCATTGACTATCAGGGCCTCAATAAGGTTACCATCAAATGCCGATACCCACTTCCTTTAGTTCCTGTGGTCCTAGAACAACTTCGTAGGGCCAAATATTTCACTAAGCTAGACTTGAGAAATGCCTATAATCTAATTCGCATTATGAAATGTGATGAATGGAAAACCGCATTTTCCACGGCCAGTGGTCATTACGAGTATTTGGTCATGCCCTTCGGGTTGGCAAATAGCCTGTCTGTGTTCCAGTCGTTTATGAACAACATCTTTAGAGATATGTTAGAGAAATGGGTTATCATCTACATAGATGATATATTAATTTACTCAGAATCCCTCGAGGAGCATGTTAACCATGCTAGAAATGTCTTGAGTCGCCTTATCGAGAATCGTCTATTTGTGAAAGGTGAGAAATGCGAGTTCCATAAGACTAGCCCCTCCTTCCTGGGCTATATCATTAGCCAGGAGGGAGTTGTTATGGATGATAAGAAGGTTTGTGCAGTAACAGAATGGCCTTTGCCGAAGACGGTGAAGGAGCTTCAACGTTTTCTCAGCTTCGCCAACTTTTATCAGCGCTTTATTAGGGGGTTCATTTCCATAGCCACTCTGCTAACTTCCCTTTTAAAACTGTCCCCGGGTAGAATAACATGGAATGATGAAGCAGCCAAGGCTTTCACTGAACTTAAAGCCGATTCACCACTGGCCCAATTTTATGCCATCCCAACCCTGAACTACTGTTCATAGAGGTTGACGCTTTCAATCATGGTGTTGGTGCTGTTTTATCGCAATGACACGGCTCGCCTCCTAAAATGTACCCATGCGCCCACTTTTCCCATAAGTTATCCCCTGTTGAAAGAAATTATGATGTAGGTAACCGCGAGCTATTAGCTATTAAACTTAACTTAGCACTTAAGGAATGGCGTCACTGGCTAGAGGGGACTGTCTTTTCATTTACAGTGATCACCGATCACAAGAATTTAGAATATCTACGCATTGCTAAGCGTTATTAATTTCTCAGTAACTTACTAACCTAAATTCGTAATGCTAACAAGCTCCAGGTCCCAACACCACAATTCTCACTATCATAGACCGGTTTTCTAAGGACTGCCGACAGACACCTTTACCCAAACTCCCCACATCCCTAGAGACTGCTGAACTGTTATGTAATTATGTCTTCCGGTTTTACTGCCTGCCGGACGACATCGTGTCTGACCGGGGGCCTCGATTCACCTCACGGGTATGGGCATCCTTTTTTAAGAGTCTGGGGGTGAACATGAGCTTAAACTCCAGATATCACCCCCAGTCCAATGGACAGATTGAGAGTCTTAATTTAGGAGATTATTCGCTTCCTCAGATCCTATTGTAACAAGAGACAGATGGATTGGAGTAGGTTCCTTATGTGGATGGAGTATGTGCAAAATTCCTTGGTTAAACCTGCCACATTCATGACTCCTTTTAAATGCGTTCTTGGGTTCCAACCGCTGTTATTCCTTGAACTTGGACGACTTACCAGCCGTCACGGATTGGCTACAATGTAGCAAAGAAGTATGGGAGAGAGCCCACACTCACCTACTGCATGCTGTAAGACATCAGGCCCAACAAGCCAACCATCATAGGCGTCCAGGCCACAACTACATTCCCGGACAGTGGGTGTGGCTCTCCACTAAGGATCTGTGTCTCCGTCTACCCTGCAGGAAACTCAGTCCCAGGTACGTGGGTCCTTCCAAAATTCTTTAATTACCCCAGTTTCTGTCAGATTAGAATTACCCACTAACTACCACATCTCTCCCACTTTTCATGTTTCCCTGCTTAAACCCGCTGGTGCCCCGGCTCGAGGTCCGGAGGGGGGTCTCTGAGAACAGGCCCCTCCTATCAAAATGGACGGTGAGGAGGCCTACCAAATGCTAATCCAAATGCTTGATTCCAGGCGCCAGGGAGTCAGGATCCAGTACCTCGTAGACTGGGAGGGGTATGGCCCAGAGGAGCGATCTTGGGTGAATGCAGGTGACATCCTGGACCCGACTCTTACAGAGGTAGGGCTCAACTGTGAACGGCCGGCCCCTAGACCACAAGGAAGATTTCGGCATCAATTTCCTCCCCACTTCAGGAGACGCTTGCAGTGGGGATGGGCTCTGTTATGGAGGAGGCTCCCGCTCCACCTCCTCTGCGCCACCATAGGGAAACATCTCCTGAGTATTAGTTCTAATTCGGACTAGCTTTCCCATGAGCCTCGTATCTGGGGCTGACTACTTCCTGTTTGGTGCACCTGCACGCAATCAGCGGCCTATTTAAACCCTGGACTTCTGTTACTCTGTGCGATATCTTGTTTTGCCCCGGCTAACATTACAGAGCGTTTTCTTGTTGTCTACCTGGTTACTATTGGATTGTTTATGGTTTTGGATTGTTCGCTGCCTGCCCCGACCATTGCTTGTTTACACGTTTACGATTTTTGCCTTATGCTCTGTTTGCCGGTATTGAACTATTGCTTGTTTGACCATTCTCTAATAAAATACGCTGCAGATGGATCCACACGACTCTGAGTTCACGTTACACATTCACTGATGAACAGAAAAACCATGGCTGACCCTTTCCAAATCCACATTTGGAAGTGGCTCTGAACAGATATGAAAAATGGGATCTTGTACAGATTTTTGTGTTTAAACATGTGCAACGAATTTTGATATGTGTCACATTTTTTTATGCCAGTGTAAACGCCGCCAAGTGATTTGACAAACCTGTTTAATTATTTCGAAAGAGCCAATAATTTGCATAATTTAAAGGAATAGTTCACCCAAGAATGAATGTTCACTGATAATTTACTTACCCTCATGCCATCCTAGCATTGAATAGTTCCTAAGTTTTAAACATTTTTGTACAAACCCAATTCCAAAAAAGTTGGAACACTGTACAAATTGTGAATAAAAAAGGAATGCAATAATTTACAAATCTCATAAACTTATATTTTATTTACAATAGAATATAGATAACATATCAAATGCTGAAAGTGAGACATTTTGAAATTTCAGGGCAAATATTGGCTCATTTTGGATTTCAAGACAGCTACACATTCCAAAAAAGTTGGGACAGGTAGCAATAAAAGGCTGGAAAAGTCAAATGTACATATAAGGAACAGCTGGAGGACCAATTTTCCACTTATTAGGTCAATTGGCATAAAAAGAGCCTCTCAGAGTGTCAGTTTCCCCAATGCTGCGCCAAAAAATAGTGGCGCAATATGAGAAAGGAGTTTCTCAGCGAAAAATTGCAAAGAGTTTGAAGTTATCACCATCTACAGTGCATAATATCATCCACAGATTCAGAGAATCTGGAACAATCTCTGTGTGTAAGGGTCAAGGCCAGAAAACCATACTGGATGCCTGTGATCTTCGGGCCCTTAGACGGTACTGCATCACAAACAGGAATGCTACTATAATGGAAATCACAATATTGGCTCAGGAATACTTCCAGAAAACATTGTCGTAAACACAATCCACCGTGCCATTCTCCGTTGCTGGCTAAAAGTCTATAGGTCAAAAAAGAAGCCATATTTAAACATGATCAAGAAGCACAGGCATTTTCTCTGGGCCAAGGCTCATTTAAAATGGACTGTGGCAAAGTGGAAAACTGTTCTGTGATCAGACGAATCAAAATTTGAAGTACTTTTTGGAAAACTGGAACGCCATGTCATCCGGACTAAAGAGGACAAGGACAACCCAGGTTGTTATGAGCGCTCAGTTCAGAAGCCTGCAGTAGTTGCATTAGTGCGTGTGGCATGGGCAGCTTACACATCTGGAAAGGCACCATCAATGCTGAAAGGTATATCCAAGTTCTAGAACAACATATGCTCCCATCCAGATGTCGTCTCTTTCAGGAAAGATTTTCCAACATGACAATGCCAGACCACATACTGCATCAATTACAACATCATGGCTGCGTAGAAGGAGGATCCAGGTACTGAAATGGCCAGCCTGCAGTCCAGATCTTTCACCCATAGAAAACATTTGGCGCATCATAAAGAGGAAGATGGGACAAGAGCAGCTAGAAGCCTGTATTAGACAAAAATGGGACAACATTCCTATTCCTAAACTTGAGCAACTTGTCTCCTCAGTCCCCAGATGTTTGCAGACTGTTGTAAACAGAAGAGGGGATGCCTCACAGTGGTAAACATTGCCTTGTCCCAACTTTTTTGAAATGTGTTGATGCCATAAAATGTAAAATCAACTTATTTTTCCCTTAAAAAGATACATTTTCTCAGTTTAAACATTTGACATGTCATCTAAGTTCTATACTGAAAAAAATATTGAAATTTGGAACTTCCACATCATTGCATTCAGATTTTATTCACAATTGTACAGTGTCCCAACTTTTTTGGAATCGGGTTTGTACAACAAACAATTCTAGTATTGTGTTGGGCACTGCCTGATGTCCATTGTAAATGCTTGTTACTTAAGCATGTTCTGTTTCAATACTAAAAACACACAGTGGACCTTAGCTAGATATATTTAAGCAATATATTCTGTTGTACTGAATATCAGCAGTGATTTGACTGTACTTAGTACTAAATACAGCATTCTATAAATACATTCATTTTGAGTAAATATGACACAGTGATGTTGTCCATTTTTAATCTGCCAATGAAAATAGTTTAAAAGCAGAATCCAAAGTTGTTTATTGTGTAAACTAACGTACTGACTGGAACACCACAAACAGCAGAGTGATACGAACTGTAAAACATTTAATAAATACAGCCTACTAAGCATTAACAATTCACTAATAAGATTAGATGACTGGAACTTTTTCAGACCATTCAAATTTACATTTAGTCATTTTTACAAATTGAACATTTAGCTTTAGCTGTTTCATCTGTTCAGTTTTGTGTTTAATTAAAGTGTTCTATGTCTAAATGCAGATGGAGACAGCAAAGAAGACCTACCACATGGCCTGTAAAGAGGAGAAACTGGCAACATCCAGAGAGACAGATGCATCCATCACTTCAGACCAGCAAAAGAAACTGCATGAGAAGACAGAGAAATGCAAACAGGATGTGCAGAAGGTGTGGAAAAACTATGCAGTAAATATATCTGCAAGCAGCGACAATGGGCCCAATCACTATGGCACCATCACCACCTGGTGCTTTTCAGAAAAAGATGCATGGCGGCCATGTGCATTTCAACTCAACTCAAAAAATACGCATATGCACCATCTTTTTGTTCCCTGTACCAGGAGGCACTACCGTCGAGGGCGCTTACGCCTTTGCCCGGCCCTAATGGTCGATGACTCTGACTTGTGCCAAGTTTGAAAACTTTTTGAGCATGTTAAGAGACCCAAGGAAAACAATAGAGCCCTTTGCACTTTAATTTCGTGGGCCCTAATGATATTAATTTAAATTCAATTTTATTTATGTTGTGCGTTTTACAAAGTTACATTGGTTCAAAGCAGCTTTACATATAATAAAAAAGAATAATAATAATAAAACAGAAAAAATGTCAGACATGCCAGAGGAGAACAGGCCCTCCCGGTTGAGCCTGGCTTCTCCCAAGGTTTTTTTCTCCATTTATATACTGTATCATTGGAGGTTTGGTTCCTTGCCACTGTCGCCCTGTTGGCTTGCTGCTGGGAGACTGCTGATGTTTAACTTAGCTTAGGGTTTTGTAAATTGTAAACTTCTAATATTTTTATTGTATATATTTTATGTATGTATGTATTCTACTTTGCATGTGTAGTTCATGGTACTATTGCAAATCCCTTATACCCCTGTCCATTAAAATGTTATCTTTTACATGCCATATCTATGTAAGCTAGAACGAATATCTTGCTTCATGATTTTGTGGTTTTATCGGTTCAGTCAACCCTTTATTATAAACATACTATAAACCTAGTATACCTAATTAGTCTCCTCACGCTGCATCTGCAAAGCCATCAGCATTGTGGATGACCCCACACACCCCTCCCATACACACTTTACCCTCCTACCTTCTGGCAAACGGTACCGTAGTATTCGGACCCTCACAACCAGACTGGGCAATAGCTTTTTTCCCCATGCCATCAGGCTCCTTAATAGTGAGTAAAACTGGAATAAAGGATTACACAAAA
>JAZGTJ010019129.1:0-11067 GCA_036877575.1 Botia almorhae | reverse complement strand
CAAACCTTACTGACTGGGATTCACCCTTGCCTGTGAGCAATCAGGAGCTGTGGGAGTCATGGAAAGACTCTCTGAAAGATTTGCAATATGTGCAAGTACCAAGAAGCTATGGGCCAACATCACTGTCAGGTGCCAAATTCACAGAGCTCTCTGTGTTTTCTGATGCTTCAGAAAAAATTATTGCAGCAGTCGCTTACCTAAAAAAAGTCGACTCAGATGGTAACTGTCATACAGGGTTCATCACAGGCAAACCAAGGTTAGCGCCACAACCAGAGCTCACTATACCTCGTCTGGAATTATGTGCGGCGGTGACGGCTGTGAACATAATGGAAACCATTACTGAGGAGATTGCTGTTAAGTTTGACGAGATAAACTTCTACACAGATAGCTGAGTTGTTCTTGGCTATATCTACAATGAGGAACGCAGATTTCATGTCTATGTGAGCAACCGAATACAGAGAATTCGGAGAAGCACTAGTCCAGAACAGTGGCATTATGTAAGCTCAGAGCATAACCCTGCGGATATTGCAACACGACCCATAGCACCAATTTAATTGCAATCTGGTTCAGTGGACCTGCATTTTTGCATCAACCAAAGACAGAGACTGTCGCTAGATAACCCTATGCACTTGTCGATCCTGACCAAGATGTAGAAATTCGTACACACGTAACAGTGTTGAACACCACTGTCTCAAAACACTTTGAACGTTATTCTGTCTGGAGCCGTTTGATCAGAGCTATAGGCAAGTTGATTCACATTTCACACTCGTATAAGCAGGACCCAAACAACAGCACTCCAACATGCAAGGGTTGGCACTGTTGTGAATTGCCCCTGAGTACTGACACATTACATCAGAGCAAAGAAGTTGTCGTAAAAGCAATACAACGGGAAATATACGCTGAAGAGTTCAGTGCCTGAAACAGAACAAACCACTTCCCAAAACTAGTACGCTTTAGAAACTAGACCCCTTTGTTGATCAAAGTTGTCTCTTAAGGATCAGTGGTCGTCTGATCAAAGATTTAAGCTCTGAAGAAAAGAGGCCCCTCATCATACCTGGTAAGAGCCATGTAGCCTTACTCCTGATACGACGCTTTCATGAACAAACACATCACCAGGGTCGCCACTTTACAGACGGTGCGATAAGATCTGCCGGCTATTGGATAATAGGAGGTAAAAGATGTGTGAGCAGTCTCATCCATTCCTGTGTTCTATGTCGTAGACTCAGGCGGGGCTGTGAAACTTAAAAGATGGCAGATCTGCCCAAAGACAGACTCAGTGCAGAGCCTCCTTTCACACTAGTTGTGGAATAGATGTGTTCGGCCCCTGGTCAGTGTCTGCTCGAAAGACAAGAGGTGGCTTGGCAGAAAACAAAAGATGGGCAGTGCTATTCGCGTGTCTAAATATCAGAGCCATTTACATAGAGGTGATTGAATCTCTGAGTACCTCTAGCTTCATTAATGCCTTAAGGAGGTTTTTGGCAATCCGGGGTCCAGTTAAACAGATCCACTCAGATAGAGGAACCAATTTCATTGGGGCTTGTAAAGATTTGCAGATACCTTCTAATGTGGATGAAAAGGCAGTGGAACATTTCCTGTCAGATCATGGCTGCACATGGACATTCAACCCTCCTCATTCATCGCATATGGGTGGCGGGTGGCAAAGGATGATTGGACTCACTTGCAAGATCTTGGATTCTATGCTCCTTCAGATGACATCCTCCAAACTCACGCATGAGGTACTCTCCACCTTTATGGCCGAAGTCACTGCCATTATAAACAACAGACCTTTGATATCTGTGTCAACTGATCCAGCGGATCCTTTCATTTTAACACCAGCCACATTACTTACCCAAAAGTCTGGTACCAACTTAGTTCCTCCTGGGAATTTTGAGAAGCCGGATCTATACAAACAACAGTGGCGTATGGTGCAAAGCCTTGCAAGTACGTTTTGGGATAGATGGCGTAAACAGTACCTCGCTACACTACAGTACAGGCGAAAGTGGCAACATCAACAACCCAACGTCTCCAAAGGATGCATAGTCCTACTCAAAGACTCCCAGTCCAAACGGAATGACTGGCCCCTGGGTATCATAACGGAAACTTACCCCGGTCAGGATGGGCGAGTCAAAAAGGTACAAGTGAAGATCATTGGGAAGGATGGACCCAAATTGTTTCTCAGACCAATTAATGAGATCATACTACTCCATGAAGATTCTAAACAGACTGTTCAAAATTAAAATTTGAGAAGAGTTTGGTATTCTCAGAATACCAGATGGGGAGTGTGCTGTTCTATTGAGATAATCACATTTAACCTTGTATAAAGTTGCAGTTTAGTGACACCTTCTGGACAAAGATTGGTACTGCACTTAATGTTAGAGTCCTTGTTTGATGACATCACAAATGTGAGTCTAGCAGCAATACCAAAGAGCACACTGTCATGGCTGTTATTGCTTCCTGATATAAGTTGAATTGAAGGCACATTCGGTATGTAGACATTGTCTAATTATTATTTTACTTATGTTTACGTATACATACACTATATCCATGTAATTTTACATGTTGGATATTAACTTTATTCTTTATTTGGTCAATTGTATTACCTATATGGTTTAGAAAAGCATGTAGCCAGCAATATGTTTTGAAAAAGGTCCCAATTGTGCTTGTGCATGTACATATTACCGATTTTGCATACTTACCATTCTGTATTTGTATGTTTTGCAGTTTACGTTATTCCACAAGCAACAGTAAAGGTTAAACATTACTCCTTGAGTCTGTTGTCTTTTAGGAAACGTTATCTGACTGCCGAGTCAAGCAAGGCGTTTGATACAGAGGGCAGAACAAAGAGTATTTCATATTGTATCATATTTTGATCTCATTTTGTTCCAAACCCTTACTTGTATTTCATACTGTAATTACATTTCTTTATTGTTCCAGTTATATGTGCCAATATAAAAGTAGTCCACACAAAATCAGGGGAAGCAATAAAACATTTATTCTTTTATGTGTTTCCTTAACTTTCTATTTAAGTATTTCTTTAAGATTTAATAGTTATAATGGGGACATTAAACCGTACTAGTAGAAATGACCATGGTAAGAGAGACAATTAGGAAACATGCATTTTATTTTAAAAGAAATGTTGTTTGATACAATATCATTTCTAGGTGCATTCTTGGACATAAAGCATGGTTATCATGATTTCACAAGGTAGAACATGTTCCTGGGTGATGTATCTTCAATTTTGTTAAAAACATTAAAAAACCCTAATTATGTTTTTCTTCTTTTTAATGTATTGAGATGTTCTGTCAGTATGGCTGTCATCTCCACTCCTTAACGTCATTACTAGACTTGCAGTTTTGCCAAGAGGCTTGCTGTGTGTGGTAATGGGTCCCATCTGGCTAAAGGTTCATTCAGCCTCTCAGAGCTACGCCCTTTTTGATCAGGCTGTCTGCATTTATCAGCAAAGCTCTGGACTCTTCAGACTCTGAGGTTTATACTTTCAAACGTGAATAATAGATGAGTGTACTGTCGCAGTCATTGGCTACCAGAGCAGTTACATTATTTTCATTATCTTTAAGATTCAGCTCCCATGAGAACAAGTACTTTTTTTATTTGCCTCTCTCCTGCACTTGATCTTTTGTTTTAGCTGAGTGACTAATCAAACTCTGCCGTGTTTTTTCTGTCATGCATCAATGGTCTGCTGTTGTGTAGTTGGTCTGTGTTTAATGTACACTATATATACACAACATTATTCAATCATTCTACATTTACAGCTAAACGCATTAATGAAACATTAATGTGCTGTTGTGCAGACAAAAGCACAGCAAAATTTCTGTTAACTAAAATTAACATAACTTTCTTACAGGTCTAATAATTGTCTACATACAACAGGTCCATAGCTATAACAGCAATACTCAATCTTTTGTATAAATACTTATACTAAATGCCTAATCTTTGGCTTGCTGTGCAGTTTTAGCAGTTTTGCTTCTCAATGTGGCAGTGCTGCACAATCAAGTGCATTCCCAGCAGCTCATTAAAACTAAATTCTACTACATTACCTTAAGCTACAAGGGCAACAGGTTGGGAGAAAAAGTGACAAGAATGCCTGGAAACGTCTCAGTTATGTATGTAACCATCGTTCCCTGAAGAAGGGGAACAGAGATGTTATGTCAACATATTGACGTATAGGGTCTTGCTTGGGAGCCCTATCACAGAGTAGTAAAAAAATGTGCCAATTAACATTGGCCTGAGAGGAAAGAGCTGATGAGCATTGGGCAAAGGAGTTCACTTTCATTCAGGTTTGTGCTGAGGAGCTGAGATGTGTCTCAGCCGATTAGCAGGGGATCAAGCTTGTGGCTCTGGACTTAACATCTTTGTTCCCTCCTCCAGGGAATGAGGGTACCATAAATGAGACACTGCCTTTTCGTCAGTCATGTTTGGCGTTATGTCAATGTACTGATTTATGGGGTTCCCTATGGAAAGCGCCACATGTTACCCATGTTATGGGTTAGGGATGCAGGTATGGTCAGGTCAGGGTATGCCTCTCTACCACTGCTGACCTTCCTTTGGAACCTACCCAGCACCTCACACAAGCAGATCACTGCACCCCAAATAATTTTATCCCTATCACCCTGGGAGAGAGACACCACAGTGCACGGGTCTCCTTCTTCTCTAGCAAAGCATTTGGGGTAAGAGTGAGATATTGGGTAACACTCCATGGGCAGCACTTGCAGGTTTATCACCTGATCCATATAGGGCATGGTGGGAACCTTGGGTACATAGCCAGGCATGGGTGTCATGACATGAGAGAAGGCAGGCACGTTTCACTGATTGACGGTGCCTGCAGGTCCCCAAACCTCTTGATGGAGGGGTACACGGTCAGAAATGCTGTATTAAGGGACAGGACCTTAAGCCCCATCCACTTCAGTGGCTTAAAAGGCATCCTTTAGGTTGATTGCTGCAAACCTGGGGCACGAATGCAAAAGAGGATGCGTTTCTGCATCAACATCTTAAAAGGTAGCTTTTGTGCAGGGACCTGTTCAAGACTGCAGATCAAAGATTGGTGGTAACCCACCTTCTTTTTTGGGCATGATGAAGTACGAGCTGTAGAAGCCTGACTTCATCTTGGCTGGAGGGACAGGCGAACAGGCCTGGTGAATTGAATCACAATGGCTGAGTCTGATTGTCCTCAGGAGCCATCAGGGCCTGGCCCCCAGTTTCTGTGCAAGTGGTACCAGGGGGCGACATGTGAGCTGGGGCCCAGCTCAAACCGAAAATGGAACTGAGCTACAGGGCCCAACAGGGAGGTTGCGGGGGGTACATAAGGAGGCAGGGCATCCTGCGAGCACAACCAGCGCGGTTGTGCCGCAGTAGGGGAATGAGCCTGGGAGTGAGGAAGCAAGGCGTCTTTTACTCTCAGGCAGCGTCCAGTTTGGCCCAGAGTGTGAGTAAACTGCTATTTTCTAAAAAGGGGGGTACTGCCAAGGAAAAAAAAGATTCTCCACAGAGGAAGGAGTGGTGCAGTCACCGCCCTCTGAGGAAAAGCAGTTCTCCACTCTGGGCTGCCTGTCTCAAAGTTGGTTAGCTGTTCCTCTGGAGAGCTTGTCAGATGCCTGAGGGGCGGGCATCACCTCTCAGTTCTTCCAAAGTGCTAACTAAATCTGCCAGCTTACAGCATTTAGCCAGGGCAGTGGAGTAATTAGTGGCAGAGGGGGCACAATCCCTAGAGAGAAGAGAGAGCCATTGTCGCAGTGTTGAGATGGGCATGCTCTCAAAACAATAGCATGACCCAACCGTGAGTGCTGCCTCAGCATGCTTTTTGCCCAGGCATGTGACACAGCAATCATGGCCATCAAGCAAAGTTAGGAAGCGACCACACTCAGAAAGGCATGAACGGAAAGACTTTAAAAATATACATGTCACCCGTGACCCATGTAGAAAAAGCTCGTTAGTCAGAAACCACTCTGAAGCAAAAATCTGAAGTAAGCTAAAGTTGGCCAACATCCAGGTATGTGTGGCTCGGCTTGCAGCTTCTTTGCCCAATGCTAATTGGCTCTTTCCTCTCGAGCCAATGTTTATTGGTATGTTTTCTGTAAAGCTAAGATGTTGATCTTTTAGCTGAGGAGACTTATCAGAACTGTAAAATTAATGTGAATTCCTGAAATAATTTATAGAGTATTACTGTATTTTTGCATTCTTATTAAAAGTTTGATTGCATATCTTGACATCTAAGCACAGATATATTGTTGAGCTTTCTTTTGAAAGTCTAGAGCAGGGGTGCCCAATCATGCTCCTGTGGAGCCAGTGTCCTGCAGAGTTTAGCTCTAACTTGCCTCAACACACCTTACTGAAGTTTTTAATTGTCCTAGTAAGAACTTGATTAGCTGATTCAAATGTTTTTGATTAGAGTTGGTGCTTAATGTGGAAACATCTGAATAAAAAATTTATTTTAAATTTAAGTGATATTAAAAATATTTAAGCTCTCTTCATTGACCTAAAAATGATGGTCAGATCAAGTGTAAGTAGCTCCTTAAAGGAAAACTAGCAGGATTTACCAGTGTATTTAGACAAAATACAGTAAGATATCTCTTGTGTTGGAGGATAAATAGGGCTGATTTCTTAATGTAATTTTCCTTTATTTGTGTCTATTTTTTTCTTTTCTTTCATCTATTGTAGTTGCTTTCTCTGGCCTGGGTTTTACCTCGTTCTACTTGGCGGGCAAGTTGCAGTGCTTTACCAATGCTGGACGTGGGCGCAGTTGGCGCCTCTGTGCCATGGTTCTGCCTCTCTACAGCGCCATGATGATTGCCCTGTCCCGCACCTGTGACTACAAGCATCACTGGCAAGGTTAGATGTTCTCCGTAGTGTGCTAAAACCATCGTGTAACTGCTAAGCCAGCACATTTGTAGTTCTCTGATAGCCAGTTGCATTTACAGACATAAAAATGACTTCCAATACATTCAAGGTAAACATTTATCAGAAATCAAAGCCAAGAACTTGGCATTGTAGTCAGTCAGTTACACCACATGCACATGGTAACTTGCCACAAATTTCCAAATCATCTCAGAATTTAAAAAAAATGATAATGTCAGCCAATCAACTGACTATACATCATCCCAGTTAATACACGGCTTTTTAAACCAGACAAATGAATTGAGGTAAAATAATTATAAATTGAAATTTTAATTAAGAAAAGAGTACATGTGGTAATCAATTATTGAATATCTGACTAATCCAATTAAGTATTTCAGAGCACCATATATAACATAATCTAAAAATTGTGTACACTATCCATGAGGTTCTATTATTTAACTGTATATATTAAAAACTCTTTGACATGCAACAATGCCACCATTTGCACCTAGATGGCAAACATACTGGCATGTCATCATTAGAACATCTTTGACTATAATGTTGTACACATGACAGGCAGTGATAAGAATCACAAAACTGGAAGTGTAACCACACAAATTATAATCATCTCAAAATGTAATTATTTGTATTCACAATCATAGTTGTATTTAGAGTTTTAAGGCTTGTAATAGAAAATTGGATATTTTCAAGCACACCTGTATTGTCCACTTATACAGTACATAACTTCACTTGAATCATGCATAAGGATTACATTTTGTTGAAGTTATCTCCAAAACGTCTGTACACTTTGCATTCATTTTTTTTTCAATATTGTCTTTACAATAATTTCAGAGACATAGAATTTGGTCATGACATCATTTCACCTGACCCAAGTGTAAAGTAGTGGGACATTTTTTGTGGTCTTATACTCTGTATTAAGTTTATTTGGAAGCATGTGTGGCAGATATCAGATTATACATGGGCACCTTATAATCATCTTTATGCACTGTTAATTTAAACCATTTATGAAACATAATACTGTGCATTCATAATTTGTTATGTTCAAGCTGTAACATTCACATCAGTTTATGGCTCACTGGCACTGGATCTTTCCCCTACACTATTATAAATCATGTTAGTTTGTGTATCATCCTGCAGTCCCACAGTCACACTTTCTCCACTAGTCCTCAAACAAGAATGTAAAGCTGCTTGTTGAAACCAGTGAGAACACTGAACGCCAAATGTGTCATAATATGATATAAATCAAAGGGACCTACAGCCCGTGTAACGGTAAGTCAGACTCAAAGTCACAGAATAGTTTTTAACCAAACAGGCGGATTTATTGAACAATAGGCTGATTGGTAATGCAAACAGGTGAGTACTGATGAGTATTGAGTCCCTATCCAGGAGCTGGTTTCGGAAGATAAGTACAGGTAAGTAGACAACAATATTACTGGAACACACGAAGTGGATCGAGGAGTGCAGAAACAGGTAAGTCTTAAGCATAAGTTTAAGTCCTTATCCAAGTCACACTTGGATACACCAGACTATGTCACCAGATACACCAGACTATATGTGAAGTCGTACATCAGACTATGTGACTGAGAGAAGCGTGTGTTTTTATAGTGGTCGGTGATAAACATGATGACAATCAGGTGTGCGTAAATAGAATTCCGGTGATTGTGAGCGTTGATTGAGGCCGGAGCCTGGCATTTCCGTGACAGCCCTGTGTTTATTTATTTGCACTGTGCATATTAACTGTGGAATAGGTATACATTTAGTAAAATGTGTTACATTGAGCAGATCATCCTACAGTCATAAAATGTAGTCATAATAAAATAAAAAAGAGTGTATTTACACAATGGAAATAGCCCGCCTTGTTGGAAAAGGCTATTTACACTAACTTTCCCCACTATTGCTCCAGCGAAGGTCAAAACAGCAATGACAATGTTCACTGAGGTCAACTGCTGGTCCACTGAAGGTGGTAATATTTTAATTTTGTGCGATGGGAATCATGGGATCAGAAACATGTTTGCAAATGGAGTAAGTGAGAAGCAGTGAGGGAATGCATTGAGGGAATGCATTCCCTGATTCAAATTTGTAAAATTCGTGGTAAGGTTAACATTTTGTGTCTTATAGTTTTTGTTACGGAGGAGGTTCCAGTACTGCCTCCGACGTGCCACCAGAGGGAACCATCTCCAGAGTACTAACTGGATCTGCAAACTATTTCCCACAATTCATCATACCTGGTTCTGATCGCTTCCTGTTTGATGAGTCTCATCAACCACACCCTATATAAACTAGACTCATACAACTGAATTCATGATTGCCCTGGCATCGTTACTGAGCATTTTTCCATTGTTATATTCTGACTTTTGTGTATGATCTTGGTCTGTTCTCTTTTTGTATTTGTTTGCTGCCCGCCCTGTTTTTGGAACGTTACTGTTTTGTGATTGTTTCTGCCTGCCTTGACCTTGGATTGTTATACCGTTTCTGATTGTTTGCTGCCTGCCATGACTGTGCCTGTTCTAACGATTATTCCCTGCCTTGTCTACATTGTTACTGTTTACTGTGTTTTGACCCTGCCTGTCTGATCATTCTATTAAATACTGTAAATGGATCCTAACTCTTCTGATCCTTCATTACAGTTTTAAGTATGTTTAGAATTTACAAAGAATATTTTAAAAGATATTTAATGACTAACATTATATTACTCAGAGAAAGATTTCAGTACTTTAGTGCATACTCTGATTTTCTCATCTGGTTTTTATGTTAAACGTACCAGAAATGCGGTGTACTGTTTCCCTATATCCAGATGCATGCAGTCTGGTGGTTTTTGTAAGACTACAATTGCATTTAGGATGCGTTTTATACGTTTATACATGCTAATCAAATCAAAGAGTTAGTCAAAGGGTCTATCATGTACATGCGCATGTGTGATATAAAACACAAACTATGCACTGTTGTAGGCACCAAAACCAAACACACACAGAAATGCACACACGTCAGTTTATTCTCTTCAGAAAACAGGACAAATTGCAACAAGCATGTTAAAAGGGGCATTTATTGCATATGTATATGTTAGTGCAAGCACATTGCTCAACTATGATCATTTATTCCTATTAAAAACAAAAATGAGTGTGTTTTCTTTATTCTTAATATCAGTGTTAGCCTCTGTCAAGAGCTGGGCTAGAACTTAGGTCTCTGGTGTGGTGGTTGAGAGTTCTACCCTTGAGCCACAAGAGTGTGGATGCTTGACCCAATTGAAACACTTGAAGCAGTATTCCAGATAAAGTCAATTATCATTGTGATGCAAGAATAATCCAACAAAAGTTCTTCTCAGGCCGAGGTATTAACAACAGTATAAACAAAGGAACAATAACAAGAGAAAATTAAAACTCCACAGGGGGAGAAAACTAAACCAGGGTACAATAACCACTAGGGTAAATAGTCTAGAATTTCTTACTTTAGGTAGCTCGGGAGGCATAAGCAAGGCACAACAGCTCACACAGAGTGAAGACTCAAAAACTGAGTGAGGAACCAGGGAAAAATACTCAACTTAAATACACTGGGGGAAATGAGGCACAGGTGACCTGAATAAGCCACACGAGGAAGAAATAAGGTAGAGGGAAACACAGGGGACCTCTAGAGGCATGGAGACAAACTACAGGGGGAAGAATATTCATGCGTTCATTTTATTTATTTATTTATGTTTAGAATTAAAAGTCTTGCAGCAGAAGGTGAAGCCCAGCCTCTCCCGGAGAAAGATATTGACAATTGACAAGAAACATTAGACAAACTTTTACTACATGCAAAAATACATTAAATTGATGTTCATTTTGAAAAGTCTAACGTTTAATGTTTTAATCGAACTTTAATCATTGTGTTTTTCTATACATTTAATATAAATAACCCTAACATTTTTATATGTTTAAGATGTCCTCTGCTGCACTGCTGTACATTACACTAAGTGGTTCTTTATCTCTGTGTTTCTATACTAGCATCTTTTTATATGATAAGTCAAGTTAAATATCTCGGATTCCCCTCTGACAAACAGAATTTTACCTATTTACATGGTGTAAATGTAATGTGTGAATTAGCATCTTACATTTACATTCATTTACATTTAGTCATTTAGCTGACGCTTTTATCCAAAGCGACTTACAAATGAGGAAAGGAAGCAACTTCGATTACAATAAGAGACAACATTGAATAAGT
>JAZGTJ010019128.1:0-11067 GCA_036877575.1 Botia almorhae | reverse complement strand
GCATTGTTGTTACTAAAACATGCTGTGTTATTAGGTCTGAATAGAGAACAATGCTAAGTTCAAGTGTGTTATGAAAAGTGTTTTGCTCTGCACCATAATGCATGTTAATGTAGGATAGGAAAGGTTTAAAGCCCTTGATGTTAGTTATTCTGCTCATTAGAACTGCATTTGAGGCACAATTTTCATACATTTAAACATTCTGTTCAGGAATGTTGATTACAACACACTTGATTACAACACACTTTTGATGGATCCATTTTTAGGTCCATACGATTGTGCTGTTTTAATATCAGTTGTGTGTTACTTTGTGCCCCCCTGTTGTTTGTCTGTTCTCTTGAGCATAACACAGCAGGCAGTACAAGTAAGGAAGAGATAAGGTGCAACTGGCTTTTCCTTCTGATAACACCTAAAGTGAAGGCAAGAAGTTGTTTCACCCTGACCTTCAGCTAACCCATGAGTCGCAGTTGTGCAATAGAACATTTGCATCATCTGTTTTAATTTAGTTGCAGACAGTGCCATTTAAGAGCACGCATGAGGAGTGTAAAAAAGAGGGTCACCAAAGACACAGTATCAGAGGATTTACCCTATTTTTATCTTGGGTAGTGAGATCTAAAACAGTGTAGACAAATTCAAGAGACTAGCGCATTGTCTGTCATTTGAATAGAGTTTTCATAAACAAAAATAAAATTTTAGAGGGAAAATTGGTGAATTCAGTTATGTTTTGCATGGTATTTTTTTATGCGTTATTGACGAACTTGACCTTCACCACCTTGGGGCAGTTGTGGCCTACTGGTTAGAGAGTCGGACTTGTAACCAGAAGGTTGATGGTTTGATTCTCAATGCTGGCAGAAAACAATTGAGGTGCCCTTAAGTAAGGCTACTCACCCCTAGTTGCCCCCCAGGTGACACAGGGCTGCCCACTGCTCCGGGTGTGCGTTCACAGGTTGCAGTACATGTGTTCACAACTAACTACTCCAATGTGAGTTCACTAACTTGGATGGGATAAAATTCAAGACAAATTCAGACTATGGTTCACAATTCCCGGCCAGCACATCACTTCACTTCAGCGCTCTCTGTAGCTGAAGGAGCACTTTCTATTGATTTCTTTTGCTGTGAAACATCTGCCTTGTTTTATGTGTTATTTATGGCTACGCTTTCCCCCGGAGGAAGATTAGAGGACTTGTGCTAGTTCTCATATTGTCTGTGAGCTCATGAAAAGCTGTCTAAAGCTGTCATCCCCGCTGATGTCGGTGATGTGATGTTACTTCATGTGTACATGAAAGCGTGCTTATGGGGTTAGTGTGCAGGATAGTGAATTCAATGCAATAACTCATGTCTTTATGCCTTAGGAGTCAGTTTTCTTCAAGTACTGACCATGAATTGTAGAAGAAGCCATTCTTGGATTTGTCAGCCAGTTGTTATTACTGTAGTGATTGAGTCTGAGAGTTTTGTAGTATTATCCTGAAGGGTTTTATTTAGTGATAATAATAAGAGGCTTGACTGTAAATGATTCTGTTATTACATAGCTATGTACCAACTAAATAAATGGATATTAAATATTGATTTAAGTAAAATTAATTTTATTTTATAAGTGGAAAGAGTGTTTTCAGTGAGCCATGAAATAATAAAGCATCACTTGGCCGAGACTCCAGGTTTTTTAAATTCACACTTGCCACTCACTGGTAAGACTCTTCTGTGCACATTTGTATTGTGTTGACTGTGTAAATTGTTTTTTTTGTTTTGTGCAGGCTCACATGGTTTCGGAGCGGCTGGGACTGGGGCACAACCTTGACCTGTCTGATACCATGGTGCAGCAGAAGCTAGACGAAATCAAGGAGCAGATCAAGAGGGAAATTCGCAAAGAGCTGAAGATCAAAGAGGGGGTGGAGAACCTGAGAAAGGTCACCACGGAAAAAAAGAGACTGGCTTATGTTGATAATATGCTCAAGAAGTCCAACAAGAAGTTAGAGGAGCTACATCAAGAGCTGCAGGAACTAAACGCACACATTGTGGTGAAGGATCCAGAAGACCTCTTGTTAGGTATGAACAAAGCTTCTGTCCATAAACTACTGCAACCATACAGATGTTCCTTCAGCTTTAGCATAAAATGGGAAATTCTTCAATACAAATATTTTCTTATTTCCTTATAAAATCTTATTTTGTGGCGACATTGTCTAACCTGATCTCATTGTCTAACCTAAACTCTACCTTAAATTTCACATGATTCTGGTTCTAATGAGACCAGAAAGAGGGAGTCGCCATGACAACACCTACTTGTTGTTCAAGGTTGAATGGAGTCAACAGTAGGACAGTAGCCTTATTGATGCCATGTTGTAACTGTTGTAGCGATTCATAATCCTATACAGAGTGGTTACAGAGCGCTGGCCTGAGCTGTAATTGCTTTTTTGAACTTAGTTTTTTCATGAATTCTATCTGCCAGAAACTCAAACAAGCCCGTAAGCATCTCACCTTAATAGCCACATCCGTGTACAGTACCATACTTAGCCTGGCATGGAAAACTTATCTGATGAGAGAGTTTTGTTTGGTGACGCAGCGGTAGAGGAATGTGAGCTGTGTGTCACACCTCTGTGGTGACCTCATCTCTCCGTCTCTAGTGAGCAGAAATCAGCAGATCTGCTTCTGGGCGCTGCTGGAAGACAACAGTGAGTCCCACATTAATGATGTAATAGGGCTCTTCTGTTGTCCAGACAGTGGAGTGGGTAAAGTGCCTGAATCCTCCAGCGACCCGGGTAAAGTCCTTTTGCTGTGGACAGGCCCTGTCTGTTTATCTTATATGTCTGCATTGAATGTGGCAGATTTTCCATTGCCTTATTACTTATTTTTCACAGCTGAGAGTTGAAAAACGAGCATGCCAGACGTACAGTGTTACTGTATCTGTTGAATGATTTCACAGTCATAGGGGTGTAATTGCCATTACATCATCTGCTCAATGAACTAATACTGTTCATTACATCAATGGCACAGGCACTGAGTGGACACCGGCCCGGTTTTTGTTTGTAACGCTGTTGTTTAATAATGGATGTCCAGCATGCCACGGCTCTTCAATCTACACTGAGCACATCTTACGTCTGATTGTAATAGATTTGTAATATCTGCTCTTCTTACCTTGCAGTATCTGTTTATAATAACCAGAGGCATCTGTATCTTATCTCTTGCTTAACAAAAGACAATTATTCTTCATTAACATGTGCTTCCCACATGAAGGTGCTTTGTGAATGTCCATTAATCTTCCGTACTAAATCTCAACACAGTGGAAATTTGGTGTTTAAGCCAATGATATTGTAAAGCAGTGAAGCTACATAGTAGAGGTTTTCAATTTGGTGTTTCAATTTGGGCTATTTTATAACCTTTTTATTACTGAATATAATGTTATTATGATTGTTTGATTGAATGTTATTGTGGTTGTTGATCGTCGTGTGACGTTTTTTTGTGAGAGCTGATTGTTTTTAGCAGAATCGTGAAACATGATTAATCTGATTGCTCAATAAATGTTTTATTTCTACTCTGTCCAGATTTGTTGTAGTGTATATTGTTTGTATATTTGCATTGTATGTAATTGACAACTGCTAATTGGTTGATTTATAACATCTGTTCCCAGAATGTCATCTTACGCTGGACAGCCCAAAAAGTGAAGCTCGAACATGCACTAGCAGCAGCAGACTAGCTGCCTTGAAAAAGCAGAACGACATTGAATTGAAGGTGAAGCAGGGGGCCGAGAACATGATCCAGATGTATTCAAACGGCTCCTTTAAGGTGATCTACCATTTGGTTTTATTTAATGGCATTTTGCTCAAGGCTTTTTTTTTACTGGCGACGTAAAATCCAGCATTCTGTTGGTTACAAAGCACAGGAGAGTACTGTAGATTAACTGTAAGGGGAGCCATGTTGGCCCTCAACCTACAGATGTGCTTGTTTTGTGGGACGAATGTACTTTTCTATACAATGAAAGTGTATGGGGACTTCAAATTGACAGAAATAATCATAACCATAGAAGAAATCCATCTCAATTGCTATATTCTAAGGTTTCTGAAGCCATATGACGCCTTTGTGTAAAGGACAGACTATGGATTTCACTGAAAATCTTCCTTTGCACCAGATCTTCAGAATGGACTACAAAAGTTTGGCTACAAAAATGGGAAATAATATTCTTCAAGAAAACTTTTTGTATTTTCTTTTTGTGTCGCATGGAGTAAACAAACTGTAAACGATTAAATTTACGATGTACAATACCTTTAATGACATGTTGGAAGGCAGCTCCTGTCACTTGCTTAAGAGGATTGGCCACAGAAGCGACCCTCATTTTAAGCTGTCCCCTCTGGCTGCTCTCTCTCACACATGCTATGTATTACCATGGCGGGAACACAGTGCAGCCCTATGGGAAATTAAGTTTGAGCTGATGTCAACCAGGAAATAGCTTGTAAACAGTAGTTTCTCCTCCTTACACACCTCAGTGTCATAGCAGTCCATGGAATTGGAGAGAATTTATTTATTTATTATGCTGGCTTTCACAAAAGTGCTTCCAAGTCTAACATTAATATATTCATGTTGGACTTGGAAGCACTTTTGTGAAAGCCAGCATAATAAATGCTGTCTTTCTAATTATACATACATACATATATATGTATGTATATAATTAGCAATGGTCTGGCGAATATATAATAAAGAGGAGTGAAAAAAAGATAATATTTTAGCGGTAAGAGTGTTTAGCAGAAAGAAAGTTTCCAATAAAATCTATATGTGTGTTGCACGTTGCCTTTGAAGTTTAAAGTTGCTTAAACTTTATATAACACTGTTGTTGATGCTGTTGTTGACATTATTGTTGACATTGTTGTTGACCCTGTTGCTTTTGTTGATGCTGTTGTTAATACTGTTGCTGTCACTGTTTCACAGGACAGAAAACTTCTTGCAACAGCACAGCAAATGCTTCAGGACAGCAAAACCAAGATCGAGTTCATCAGAATGCAGATCCTGAAAGCCAGCCAAACCACAGAGCTCAGCTTTGACAACAAGGATGTTATTGGTAACACTCAAACTCTGTACCACCATTATAAGCATTTATCAGCTCACTGGGTCAATAAAACATACACTACATGGCCAATAGTATGTGAAATAGTATGAGCCTTCTACATTTAAATAAATATGTTTGACTAGCATCATAAAATCAAGCATATAGCCATATTTTGTTACTGTGGGTTATAGGTTTGTGTGTGTGTTTTATCCTTGTTCACATATTGGTATTTGCCTGGTGGTCTTTGTCCAGCCAAACCCATCATCAGCCCTCTGGACCTGCGTGTGGAGGAGCTATGTCATCATGCACGTATAGAGCATGCCGTTGCTGAGGGGGCCAAGAATGTCATGAAGCTGCTGGGATCTGGCAAACTGGCTGAAAAGAGAGCTCATTCTGAGGTATCGCAGTTTATACTAACTGTTCTAAATCAGTTCTTAATTCAGAATCAATTCTGCATTCAGTTCAAATCACAGCTGAGCACGCTTTGGTGTTTTGTGAGGGTTTTTACCGAAATTTGGTTTCCCTTGATTCAGTCACAGTCACTTTCACATTTGATGGTACACATTGTAGTTTGTCCGTCTTTGTCCAAACAAAGCGAATTTGCATCTGTGAACACGTTTTTTGTTTGTTTCTGGCATGCACCCGCTGTGAGTTGTACTGCTGAAAAAAAATCTTTTCAAAGTTCTTAGCATTGCTAAGACTTTTCTTAACTTTTTGTCACACCGCTAGTTTACGCCTTTAACCTGTTAGCACCTGTGGTGTTAGGAAAGCTTGTATGCTGTTGTTGTGGATCACAAAAGGAAAGTTTTCTTGAGAATTCCTATTAATTATTTTTTCTGCTGTAATTCTGTGGAATTCAGGCCCAAGCCAGATTCAATGAATCCAGTCAGAAGCTGGATCTGTTAAAGTATTCCCTGGAGCAAAGACTCAATGAGCTTCCAAAGAACCACCCCAAGAGCAGTCTGATCATGGAGGAATTATCTCTCATGTCCTCTCCCGCCCTCAGCCCCCGCCAGAGCTTCATATCCACTCATAACCAGCACAGCACTGTGAAGAACCAGTACAGCACCAAACCAGCTGCACTCACAGGTGACCAAGACAAATTGCCAAATTTACATTTACTCTAGTGTCACATACATAAAGAAAAGCACTTGTTTTATGTTGCCCTGACACCTAATGGTGTAGTTGTTTACACAAAAGCAAAAGTGTTTCATTTCTGTTGCCATTGCAGAAATGCGTTTATCATTGACAGTTATGTTTAGTTTATTTGCCTAATTAAGGTGTCCAATACCAAGAGGTTATCGAGTTTAAAGGTGTTTTGTTCTATATATAAATTGTAATTTTAGTATGTCAGCCCCCGTGAGGTGACTGGCTCCCTGAAAAATTAGATGTTTATCATTAGAATATAATATTACCAAAGTCTTTGTTTCATGTAAATGTACAAGATTTTACACCTATTTTTCAAAAGTACTGTTTCACTTTTAAACTTTATAATAAAGAAAAAATTACAATGTGCACCTTTAATTGTTCAGTAGAACTGTAAACACACAGATCTACTGTTAATTGTGACTGCTATTGACTAAAATAGGTAAGTTAGAAGTTCGACTTATGGGATGCCAGGACCTGTTAGATAATGTTCCTGGTCGGTCTAAAGCCACATCGGTGCCACTGCCAGGCTGGAGCCCCAGTGAGACGCGATCGTCGTTTATGAGTCGTGGGAACCGCAGCCGAGGAACCAGCATTCGAAATCTCTCTAAAAACGACGACTTGTCCAGTTGAGTGGTTCTTAGTACTTGCTTTCAAATGGCTTCTCCACAGGCCTTTCATTTTGACTTGACACAACTAAAAAGCAAAGCATTATGGGATTTTTTGGGATTTCCCATAATGCTAATATGGGAATATTTTCTTTAATATTAATCTTAATGTGTCTACAGATGAAATTAGTGCTGTTCTGAAACTTGACAACACAGTAGTTGGACAGACCAGTTGGAAACCTGTCAGCAACCAGTCATGGGATCAGAAGTTTACATTAGAGCTTGACCGGGTAAACTCTCACTGTAAATTAAGTTAATGTACAGATGCTGTATTCATTACAGTACCGGATCTTGCTTTATTATGCTATGATAAATGTTTGTGTGTACTGTAGTCCAGGGAGCTGGAGATCTCAGTGTATTGGAGAGATTGGCGGTCTCTTTGTGCAGTGAAATTCCTCAGACTGGAGGACTTCCTGGACAACCAGCGCCATGGAATGTGCCTTTACCTTGAGCCACAAGGGACTCTGTTTGCAGAGGTACCATATACAATTATTGTCTCTCACAGATCAATACATCGGCCACAAAGAGGTCTCTGATTCCCAGCCTGTGGGACCACTGTGGGAAAACCATGCTTGTATTCCTCATGCTTGGTAGAATTCTTAAACCCTTGAGCAGGTTTTCTGCCTTTGCTACTTTTGAAGAAACTGATTTTATTTTTCTGAGATTGATCCAAGTCATTTTTGTATTACAGGTCACATTTTTTAATCCTGTCATTGAGAGGAGAACCAAACTCCAAAGACAAAAGAAGATATTTTCAAAGCAACAAGGTAAAGCATTACTGATATGATGTTTGTAACTTTTGAAAGTAGCCTCTGTGAATAAATTCTAAATTTTTGGACATTTCCAATACTACAGATTCTTCCAAACAAATCTGAGCAGTTCAGGGTTTTTGCACCAAAGTGCATCTTTACACGACCATTTTCCACCTTTTATTTGACCCAAAATAGGAAAGCGTTTTGCTACCTTCTCTTTGGGACTACTATGTAAGCCCATGCCTTCTGTGTTTAAAAACTGAGTCTGCTTATGTTTAAAATAGCATACTACCATACTTTTTCTAAGCAGAGTCAAATTTGGTATGCATAGAATACACCTTACTAATGAATAGTATACAACAGAGCATACTATACTGGGTCTTGTATTGGGTACAAGAACGCAACACTGTTACCCTTGACCCTGCCCCCATTCATTCATTTTTGTGACATCACAAACGTCAGTCTTCAGAGCAAGCTGTTTTTATTCAATGTAGATTCAGTAGATGGTCTTTTTAGACTGTGAAGGGACTTTAGAGTTCTGAAGATTGCAGTAAGTTTGCATAGAACTGGTTTATTTCAAATTATGTAGACAAATTGGGTTTTCATTATATTATTCCTTTCAGAACACTTGCTAACATTTAAAATTGCTTTATGAATGTGCCTATTATAGATACATAGTTTTTCCATCATATGCACACTGCTTGCAGTATTGCACAGTTGTTATGTATTCTCACCTAATCAACCGACCTGGGCTTCAGGCCCAGATCTGCACCTGCACTACATCTAACAGCTTTTCTTTGTGAAGCACCATTTGGTTCAAGTTACTATATTTTTTATTGTAGCCTGTTGTTTATATTACCCTGATCTCTCAGTAAAGTAGCTTGTGGGGGTGAGTTTAATTTGTTTCCTCTGCTGGTTTGATCTGATGTGTACTCCTCTGTCTGTAGGGAGAACATTCCTGCGGGCCCCTCAGATGAGTATCGGAACCTGGGGCCGCCTGGTGAGGCGAGCCATTCCCTCTCCGAATAACTCATTTAGTCCTCAGGTAGCAGAGTTGGTGGCTGAAACTGGACACAGCAGTTATCCAGGAACCCCTGCTTTAAGGAGGTATGGAAAGACATACGTTTAACATGTATACATCTGTGAATTAGGGATGGATCATGATTGTTCATTAGTCATCCAAGAACTAACTAGTTGACTACAGTCAGTTCCTTCCAGCCTGACATCTACAGTGTTCTCAGAAAACCTCTGTTTTTAAATTTAATTAAACTACATTCCTTGTTGTTTTTAAGCACAAGAATGTAAGTCTATGGAGCCTAAATACTCCTTAAAAACTAACTCTAACCTAAAACTAAACTAGTTATACAGATTAGTTGACTAGGCAGCTAGTACATTTTGAAAACATGCAGTTAAACACCCCTGTTGTAAAATAGCACACGTGCAAGCTTATTTTTGTCATGTAAGGGTTTTAATGTTGCTGTTTGTAATTGTTTGCCCTCTATAGTGACCCAATAGTGACAAAACTGGATTTTGACAGAGATGCTACACCAAAGCTTTACTCTCCTGCTAGTATTAGAGAAGCACTGCCTGAGGACAAGATCCCCAGCAAAGACAGAGAACAGGTAACATCCTATGATCGTGTGGTTGCTGTATTCATACCATCTGTCTATGAAAGAGCTTGTACAGTTGGACAAGGATATAGATCTTAAAGTAAACATGTACTACATGTTCTTTCTCATCTCCCTATTTGCATTTAAAAGGAACAGGAAATGCCTTTATTTAGCCTAAAGATGTCCAGCTATCCAGTCACACATTATGTATATAGCTGAACTGATCTTGGGTTTTTTTCTCTTTAGGACTCTTTGACTACGTATGATTATAGAAATGACAGGAATAGCATCATTGTTCAGTCTGACCTCGAAGATGTTGTGGAGCATGAGACCCAGCCATCAGCATTACAACTTATAACCGTCCAGAATAATACAGACATAAGGTGAACAATGTTTTTCCTGCACAAACAAATATGCACTCATGATCCAAGATCCTCAAGATCATTTTTTATTTTTCTTTCCTCCAGGGAAGATGAAGAGGAAGAAGAACAATTTCATTTCGGGCTGAAAGACTTCAAATGTGTTGCGGTTTTAGGCCGAGGCCATTTTGGAAAGGTAAGAGGCTTTTCAGCTCCTAAAGTCTTGTTTATACTTGTGCCTGGCTCCACAACGCAAACCTCCGGTGACTGGAGGCTAACGGTTAGGGTTGCTGAGGTGAATTATACCTCATTTGATGTAGCTTATTATTAGTATTATTATAATTCACGTTTTACTGTGTAATCAGACTCGCCTTAAAAACACTTTAGAAATTGTATAGCAATGCCTTAGTAACCACCCATAATACTACTTTAGAAAATGTAACAATGTAGTTAATATCTTTATTAATATTTTATTACTTAATATTTTATTACTTTTATTACTTTTTCCATAGGTATTGCTGTCAGAATACAGTATTACAGGTGAAATGTTTGCCATCAAAGCCCTAAAGAAGGGAGATATTGTCGCCCGAGATGAGGTTGAAAGGTAGATTCTCCCCCTCTGTGTTACATGTGATTGTTTAAAACCAAGATGTATCAATTTCTGCCACTGTTTACCCTTTATTTTCTGTTTTCCCAGCTTGATGTGTGAGAAGCGGATATTTGAGACTGTGAACAGTGTGCGGCACCCATTCCTGGTCAATTTGTTTGCGTGTTTCCAAACCAAGGAGCACGTGTGTTTTGTTATGGAGTATGCAGCAGGAGGTGATCTTATGATGCACATTCATGCAGATGTGTTTTCAGAGCCACGAGCCACGTAAGTGACGCACTATAGTGTGATGCAGTAACCTCATTGTTTCTTTAAAATGTATATTCGGGTCTTTAGCTTTACATTTTTTGTTCTTGCATTTTCTGTATTTCTTGTTTGTTGCAGGTTTTACGCAGCATGCGTCGTTTTGGGGTTACAGTTTTTACACGAGCACAAGATTGTATACAGGTATAGAAATTGGTGGCGTTCTGTACTATGTTTATTCGTGCTGGTTTTTATATTACTTCCATTTTGTTTTACATTTCAGTTTAAATTTAGTCTGCTAATTTAATGAAATCTTTTCTGTAGAGATCTAAAGCTGGATAACTTGCTGCTTGACACAGAGGGATTTGTCAAGATCGCTGATTTTGGTCTTTGCAAAGAAGGTCAGTGTTTGTCTTTTGTTTTTCTTGAGTACAGAACATGAGCAGCAGTAACAATTGTTGCACTGTTTCTGTGTTAGGAATGGGTTATCAGGACAGAACAAGCACTTTCTGTGGGACTCCAGAGTTTCTGGCTCCAGAGGTGTTAACTGAAACATCTTACACACGCGCAGTGGACTGGTGGGGGCTCGGCGTGCTTATCTTTGAGATGCTTGTCGGAGAGGTCAGAGCTCGTCCACATCACCTTTATATCAT
>JAZGTJ010019127.1:0-11067 GCA_036877575.1 Botia almorhae | reverse complement strand
TTCTGTTCTGTATTACTGAGACAAATCACTACTTTCGTGACAAACCATAAGCATCCTTAACAATCTCACACAGCAGGATAATCACTTCATTGGAAGCTTTTTTGTCTCCCTAACGATGTTTCCTTCTCCTCAAAGTGCTGTTTGAAATCACTGCCTCGACACTTAGCAATAAGCCACGCTGTATTTGTCTTGCGCAGACATGCTAACACAACAAACAAAGAAGTGTAGACATTAGCCTCCTGCAGGCATGACCAAATCAGCCTCCAATGCTGGCTTAATTTATGGTATTAATGACTTTCTGTGAAGTGTGACACAGTGAGCTTTCAGCATAAGAGTATTTGCTTAATTAAAGGGCTACAGGATGTCATGAGCTGTCAGACCAGCTTTTGCTTGCAAATGTCTGGGCTAGATAGTCATGTTTTTCCTTTTATATATAAATAGTGTGGCTTAAAGAACCAGTACCAGTACACAGGCCTAAAGGTTAAGATGCCTCAACGGTGGGATTTACATATTGATGCTTTGGTTTTCTGCTCTATTTGGTATGAACATCCTTTGAGAGGTTAACAAGGTGAAGGTTCAAAGACAGATTCATTATGTTGCCTCCATTTAACACAGTGAGCTCTTTTGGGAAGACCCTTAAAAGAAATTCATTTGGACCTCAGTGTGCCAGTTACTTATGTCTTCAAAGTCTAGCTGTTTATAAGGGCAATTAAATTAGCTGTTTATGTCGCAGAATAGATTTTTCTGCACTTCTAGTAGACAACAGACATAAACTGTCTGTGCAATGCTTTTAAATGTTCAATTATAGTATACCATAAGTTACATAATATAAAACATAAGTAAATATTCATAAATGAATAATAATAATATAAAAATGACTACATACAAATTTTAAAATTGCATACTGTAATGTTCTGTAACAATATAAAAATATTACTATATACGTACAGAAATTAAGTATCCTTATTCTTTAAGCTGTGAAGAGCACATGCACCAGCCATGAGTCCCCATAAAGGACATTGATTATTAAACGTATTAAATGATGCCGTTTTAAAAAAGTCCAAATGCAAAAAGGTGTCTGTGAGGTTAGGCTTTGGGGTAGGGTGAGGGTTAGTGGATACAATATACAATTTGTACAGTATAAAGGTCATTATGTCCATGGAAAGTCTCCACAAAGCATAGAAATCTAACGTGTGTGTGTGTGTGTGTGTGTGTGTGTATAAATGCCTAAAAGAATAAAGGCATTTATATCTGTGAAGCTCATGCATGTATTCATCATCACAACACAATCTACAAAATGGTTCACACAGAAGAGCTCGCTCATGCACTGACAAATGAAGACGCAGCACCTGAAGAATCACTAGACGTTTCTCTTGAAAATGCTCAAATTATTGCCATATGCATAACTAGGCCTGTATGTCAATTGGTGGAGGATGATTTATACACCAGAATGCTGCTTCTCTCTGAGGAGAATAAAATCCTCCTCAAATCCTATGAACATGTCCTCGCCAAAGCGACCCAAATTGAATCAATTCGGGAGAAGTAGCTGAGAAACTGAATCTTCTCCAGTCACAGCAGACTTAAAAGCTTTCTTTATCTCCTTCTCTGTCTTTCTTTATTCTGAAATCTTCCATTTAACTCACTGACAGGCTAACAGTACAGACTCTGTATCGAACCCCAGCTACCCTTTCACACCAAGTAATAAAAGCAACATTATGTTTTCTGCGTGTCTCTGAGGGCGTAGCAAAAGAGTGCGCTGTCCTTAACATAGTGATATCAGACAGCTGCGAAAGACAGTTCAAATAATACAAATGGTACGAAGCATCTGACGCCACACCACACATGTAGTGCCCTCCAATAACTTCATCTCCAGCATCTTCACAATCTACGCAAACATTATTAGCATTCATCTGCTGCCCCCGAATCTCTGTCTCTCTATCTCAGAGCTCCAACAGAGCGCTGGATTTTAAGTGCGGCTGTAAGAAGATAAGCCTCGTAAGCCGCATACACGCACCTCTCGGCTGCGTCTGCTTCTGTGAGCTGGTTAACAGCACGACCATCTGAGGGAGCGCGCATCGGTACGCGCACACACGGGCGGACGATGCGACTCTGGAAGGTTTAGTTCGCACCGCACAGCTGGAGATCTCCAGCGAAACCAACACTAAGCTCAACACATACTGCACACGATGAATACAGATCTCTCTAACCGCTCTGTTCATCTGCGTTCTCATTTGTCATCACGCGTTACGCGACTTTAAAGGACTTCATTGACATAGTTTTGGGCATAATATTGCAAAAACATCAATGCACGAAAAGGTAACATTAATGATTTAAAATGACAATAATATGATAAAACAGACTACACAGACATATTCAAAAATAAAGCAATGCTCTTAAACAAATTGTCACCACATTCTGTTGACGCACCACAACTTTCCTCCAAACGCGCTATTACGCGTAACATGTCATTCTGTCTTTTAAACGGTTTTTGACTCATTATTTTCTGTCTTTCTGCTAACACTCGCATAACCACAACACATTCCTTAAAACCGCACATGCCTAACAGGAGTTGTTCCAATATATTCTGCAATACCTAATAATGACAGTCCACACACGTCTCCGCGCTTCCAGTGCGTGTTGTAAAGTTTCCATACAGATTCGCCGTCCCATGCGCACCATTGTCACTGCGCGTCGGCATTTCCCTGCCGAGCGCGTAACTCTGTACAGCTCAGGATAAATGCTTGCGTGCGTGTGTGTGGGAGAATCCTCTCTCACCCTCCGTCGCAGCGGCGCGGGCGAGCCGAAAGCTCTGATTGGCCGGCTCAGAGCTCACTGAGTGTCTGTCATGCATTCACCAACCCTTGTCGCTTCGCTCTTTATTTCTCACATTTTATTATGTGCATGCCTTCCTTTGCCTGCCATTATTTTTATTAGCTCCGACCTTAATCTAATTTTTTGGATCAAATTCATATTCATATGACCTCTACTATTTCATTTTCTTTTTCTCAAACACAATACCGGTTCTTGTTCTGCTCTTCTGTTCTTTTGTTCTCTACTGGTAAAATACTGGTAAAGAAATACATACATAAATTGATCACATTGCATTTAATTGTGGAAATATAGTATTCAGTGTATTTTATTTGTTATTTACAATTGCGTACTCTGCACAGTGTCCATACTATTCACTGCAGGATTGGTAAGATCAAGATAACGGTAAGTCGCAGAAATGTTTCCACTGTCAGCTTCTTACAGCTTTTTGTCCAGTTTCTCACACACATCTTGGAAAAGATGGCACTGAACAGATCTTGGAAAAGTGTCACCTTTTTAAGACACTTTTAAATCTGATATTCAGGATTATGCCTACATGAGATGTTACTGGTGAATTAGGATTTCTGCATGTTAATCCTGCACAGCTACAAATTTTCCAGGAAATCACCCAGAATGTCAGCAACCAGTCAACAGGTCAGTGCTTTGCTTTTTTAAATTCACATGATGCTCAACTGGTAGAGCATTGCATTAGCAGTGCAAAGGTTGTGGGTTTGATTACCAGGGAATACATGGACTGATAAACTGTATACCTTGAATGTACTGTAAGTTGCTTTGGATAAGTGTCTACCAAATGCATAAATGTAAATAAATGCATTTTTCTTAAGGTTAAGTGGTTACACAAAACTATTTATGTACAATTGATAACTTTTAAGTTTTTTTAGTTGATCATTACTATTAATTTTCTGTTAATTACATAAGATAGAGCAAAGTAAACAAATCATATACGAAGACAAAAGCACAAACATGCCAAATCTGTGTGTCCTCACACTGCTCTTCCACTTATATATTTCATTATTTCTGATTCTGCCTGATTCTCTTCCTCACTTTCTGCAGGTAAGCTGAGGTCTGGTAGCTTACAGACTCCCTCTGCCTTCTCTCTGGGGATCTGAAGAGGAGCTTAATGAATAATGAAGAAAGGGGCCTTAGTGAAGGAGGGGGTAAAAATAAACGAGTTGAGAAGATGGGCAGAGAGGAAAAAGAAACCCTTCACAAGTCTCCATTGCCTTTGAACGGAGAGATATTAGAAAAAAGGTAGAAAAGGGAGTAGAGGCCTCCCCATCCTTTCTAACCCATCAATTAGGTGGACAGGAGAGGGAGGTGTGAAAACAGGGATGAAGGGAGTGAGAGACGAAACCCGTGACGCGTCGGACGATTAAACCGGCGAGAAGGAGAGGTGAAGGCTGAGGAAACTCAGGCTCATGTCCCTGCTGTCTTTCAACAGTCAGTCACTGACTTCTCAACTCTGAGTTCCTCTATTTATCATTTCCACACGCCACATGTCCGGTCCCCGGAGTGCACACGTTAGCTTCTGACACACACGCAGCAGGCCGCTGAAGGGCATCGCCCAAAAATGCACCCGCGCTTTCGCAGTAAAATCAATAATGACCTTTTTATTATGACTGTTTTGGTGTTACAATGCTGAAACTTCAAAACCTTTGAGTCTAAAACACATTAGTCTTGCTCTAATGATTGCTTGGATGCTGTTAGCGTTATGTGGAATATTGATAAGGTCGGTCTTTAGGTCGTATCTTTTTTATGTGTTAAGTACACAGCAACACTTCAACACTGAAAATCGCTTTTATGGCGTCTGTGAGTGACATATTGATCTGGAGAAAAGGCTGCTTTTCCCTTTGGTGTCTTCAAATAATGAAGCTGAAGTCGTATGACTTAACAGTGGTCAGTCTTTTACAGGAAAGAGAAATCACAAATGAGATCTCTATAATATCTCTTTAATATCTAGCATGAAATGGAGAGCAAGTGAACACTTGGTTGAGGTAGTGGTGTTTTTTTTACTTTTTTGAGGTAGTGGTGGTAGTTGTTTTACTGTTTACTGTTGTTTTTTACTGTCATGATGAAATACCGTCTTGCATATTAGCTTAACATTCACACATGTTACCTTTCGAAATAAAAAAAATTAAATTAAATTTTACATTTTATAAGACTTGTAATCTTTATATTATATTGTATTAATTTTATATATGTTATGTTATTATTTTCTGGCCATTGAATTAAATTAGTCTCATGACTACTTAAAACGCATAGACGTTCTGCTGCACTGTTGTTTATGGGCAGGTAATGTCATAACATTGTCAGTTACATCATCATTCAGCCTTCCAGTCATTGGAAATATGGGCTGTTTCCCAGGGTGGGGCTACGTGATTGGCTGTGTGATGTGGGATAGGTGGAGCCAGGAGAGAGCTGGCCATTCGGACAATTAATCTGCATTGAGCTCAATGGAGAGAGAGATTATGCAGTCAAGAGAATCTCATTTCAAGCTGCTACAACCAGTGGGAGGGTATGAGTGGGGTACTCTGTGACACATAGACAAATGACCGGCCAGTAAGCGAATGTGAGAAGGCGATTGGAGAACCAAAGAGAGCAGTCCATATGGCTTCTGTCGAAGTACATAATCCACAGCCACTGTTGACTTCAATAGAGAAGGCAAGGACTGAGAGGCTTGGTGCACTGATTAAATATCTTTGAGCTGGAGTTCCAGTAGCCCAGCTGCTAATGCACTATAGGCACTTTGCCAAGATCGTGGGTTCGAATCCCAAGGGAAACACATGTATTGATAAACATATGCTTTGAATGCACTGTATAGTATAAGTCACTTCGGATGAAAGTATTTACCAAATGCATAAATGTAAATTAAACTTGTTTATTGCAATCACAAGAGAAATTAATCTCAAAACACTACCCACTACCTAGGAATTATGGCTTTATTAGTCTCAACAGTGTGAAACCTTATGTTACTTATTCAAATGTCCGGCTATGGTATGTGTAAAAAGACAAACAAGTCTTAACATGAAAGAAACCACTCAAATTCTCCTGCAACACTACAGAAGACAGCAGAACAAAAACCTCAAAATTAATACAATGCAAAACATTGTCAATTCTGCTTGAATCGGCTCTCAAAGTACTACTGCTGTCCCAGAATATGACAGAAGGGAATAAAGCCCAAAGATTAATATTCTTATGAGCAACATTATGACAGAACAAACACAGAGGCAATATCTTCACAATTCCCCTCATGCATATGCACAGATACTGCCAAACTGGTGACAAACATCTCTCAGCAGGAAGAACGTTCTCCCTGGACAGCCAGGAACGACACTCGGGCAATTAAACTAGTCATAGCATCCATACAAACCACAACAGCCTGTGCCAGAGGCAGAAACCCAACACTAAAACTCTGAAACAGGTGCCACTCCTGACAGTGGAATAAAGCAGTACCTTCACCCTCACTGAAGTTTTATATTAACACGAGTACAAATCACACAGGCACTTGTGCTGAAAATTATAGCTAACATCCAATTTTTCCAGCATCGTTCCCCGAGATGAAGTAGAGATGCGAACTTGGCTGGCTCTAAATCCTATTTATATGTAGAACTTGTCTGGCAAAGGAAGTCATGCACTAGCATTTAGGAAAGAGAAAATGTAAAACAAAAATGATGTTACCACTAGGTCAAAATAGGAATAACATTATCACACATACATTGGGGGTTTGAAAAATTGAACTGGGAAAGCAAACAGAAATCACATCAGGCGTTAAGTCATCAGGTTAGATCCATCGGATCATCACCACATGCTGTATGTTTTTGTCTCTATGCCTCCAGAAATTAAATACAAGGGGGTTATAAGGTGGCACTTAATTTAATTACTATTAATTTTAATTACTTATTTACTTATGACAAGATTCACTGGTCACTGGGTGATGGTATACTACTATAATATTTGTTTGTTCTAAAGTCTTGTTATTCATTCTACATAATGTTGAGCCTATTCAGTATAGAATAATATCAGTACAGTTTGGGATGTTTGTTTGGGATTTTGGTTCACCTTTGTGTGATAAACAATTTAGTAAACGTGCTGGGCAGCCATTTCCTCTGAATCAAATCCCATTGAGAAGCACTGTTATAAAGTAGTGCATATCCGCTTCATTGATAAATTTCACAAATCAGTAAAAGCATTAAACGACCATTTTTACCAGAAAATACTGCAACTATAAAAAGCACCAATATTATTACAGGCATCTAAATTGCCTATGCAAACAACAGGCTAAATCTAGATATAATAAGCACAGTACAATAGCTCATTGCCAGGTCAAACTCATTCGCAGTTAAATATGGAAAAATTCATCATTGAAAATTAGAGGTAGCATTATAAAACTAGGCCAAACCATTCACATCCACTTGAAAAGAGAAAGAGAAATATGGTTATACATATGCTTCATTTAATAAAAAAGAGTTAAATATATGCTCTCATTTCAGCTGTTACAATCAGCCGTAATCGAGAGACTACAATGTAATAAAACTGGCAATTATAACCAAAATAAAACCAACATTTTTTTCTAGGAATAAGACACTTGAAACAAATGTACGAACAATCTATAAAGCAAAACACAGAATTGAGGTGCTTAAGCTTCCTACTTTCATTTATTTTCACTGGTATGAAAACTAATGGTTTGTCGAAACAAAGCAGAGTCTGGGCAATATGTGATACTACTTCTGGAGGTGTTACATCAAACGACCTTGAAATGTTCCTCAGTAGACTCCCAAATCTGAGCCGCACTGCTCACATTTCTATTGTAGCTTGAGGCTGTGGGTCAAAGGTCCCCCAGTGGGAACCCATTACGTCCTTTCCGAGACGCTTTGATGACCTTCATCACCATCTCTCCAAGCAACCGACTTATAACTGCAGGGAAAAAGTCTTTCAGTTAGTATGAGACTTTAATCAAAGCAGCCTCCCTTCTTTTAATCAATGAAACTTATGCAGGACTCTTTTAAAGCTTTTCCACTTTTAGGCCGAATGGTTCTTGTTGAGGCCCATGTTATTCTGGGCTGATCCGGACCAGTTGGCAGTGTTATGACATTTTGCTACTGTCATTATTTATAGATGTTTTTGGTGTATATGTGTGTGACTTAATTTACACTATTAGTCAAAATATCTTGTATTTATCAGACATGCAACAAATATGTGTAACTCACCAGCCTTTACAATACCAGTACAAGCATTTTTTATAAAAAATGCTACGCCTCTTTTTGGCATAAATCCCGTCTTTCTTTTGACCTCTTCTATTCAATCATCTGTCACCAATTTACATATGAAAAGCATATGGATATTACATATCTATTCATTAAGATATAAAAGTTGTATAAGATGTATCATGTTTTCATGACTTAACTGTAAATAAAACTCAGTCTGAACACTAAAATAACTTATCTGCTGACTTAAAATGTTGCTCTGTGTTTCCAATGACTGTTCCATTGTGTTTCAACGGTACATGGTAAAATGTTTTAAAAGGGCTACAATATAGGCTAATTTTAAACTAAACGCTTAAGTGGCTGTCTTAGATGTTAAAATCAAAATAGAATTTTAATTAACTTGATGTCTTTCATGGCATCTCATGTGTACACATGAGGCTGTCTCATTACAGCCAACCCGTGTAATGTTTTGTCAGTGAGGTTAAACTGCCAGGAACACGGTTCCAATCGCAGAACACAAGCAGACCTCCTTCTCATTAATTCAATCACAAACACTTCCTTCGTAGTCATGCGATTATTATAAGCAGACTAATGGAGTTCTGTGTCTGTACATGATGCACAAGATCAATATTCACCCTCAGAGAAGCTGTATTTATGTCTGCCGATGAAATATGACACAGATATCAAAGGTTGGGAGAGGCAGCCTTACCGATGTAACCGAACATATCCACCCAGGGCCTGACAAGATATCAGCCTGACATGGGCCACAGAGACATCTGCAAGAAACCCTCTGATGTCTAACAATGGATAGCATTTTATCCGATAGTCCTGTAAATATAAGCTAGGACATGAGAAAAAAAAAACTAAAGTTCAGGAATTCTTAATATTACCAAAATAACTGGTGAAACTACAAACAACTTCCATCTAAAGCAGCATGCAGAAATATTTAACCTCATCGGCTCAGGGCAGCCTGAATCATTGGATTTGCTCATTTGTTTCACTTTAATATACATTTAAATCACCTTTTGCTCTGGCTGCATTGCTCTGTCATTGTTTATTCATCAGAATGCACCACTGTTTTCCGATGGCTTTTTTTTTGGGCAATAGAATGGTGTAGTTATATGACATCTATCTGCAGAGGTGAACCAGTTGAATGTTAAACCCACTGGTTTAGACTGGAGTTTGAGTATACTTGGCAAAATCATCTTTTGAGAAAGAATCAACTCTTATATGTTGCTTCTTCTGCCAAGATTGCATTGAAACCGGAATGTGGGACTGGAATGTGAGGCGCTTCAGGCAATTTCCTTTCAGTCCATTTTTATATAAATCACTGGCCCCTGCTAATGGGGCCTCAATACAGACTGACCTCTTTTACTTAAGTTCCCATACAATCAAATTATATAATCAGACAAAAAAATGGCCCTCATAAAAGTTTCATAACTTGAATGTTTAAAAGAATTACTTGGGCCATAGAGGGAAATATTGAATTTTTGACATACTCCATTGCCCAAAGTTGTCAAAAGAAGTCATTTATATAAAGAAGCTGCACTAACTTTGCAAACGTTTGCCAATGCAGTCAAGTCAATGACTAAAATGCTTTCCAAAAGCACAGACCATTGAGACAGGAGCAAAAATCTCTAACTTTATTCAAAAAAGCTCCAAATCATTAGTTGCTGGACATTTAAAGGCTTAAAATCTCTGTGGTTTGCAGAGCTGGTGTTCCATTTATCTCTGTTCTCTTCCTGTGTGGATTACTCTTTAAAATCTAAACCAAGCATAAAAACAGCTCAGGGAGAGCTTGAAAAATCCCTCGTCAGCCCACGTCCAATTACTCTGTGCTGGTTCAACGGACATCAATGACAAATTCCTCTTTTCTGAAATAATTTAAACAGATAGGTATGATGCTCTAGTGTTGTCCAAGCTATTTTAACTCATAGAAGTGCACAAAATCACACTGTTACTCATTTTACTTCATTTAAATTGTTGTGCAGAATACATACAAAAAGTTGTAACAGAAGGATATTTTGGACTTTAAAAGGTTTTATACAGCGTAAACATCTGAACAGAGGATAAGATGAATTGATCAAAAATTATTGCAAGTACTAGAAACAATAGCTTTTAATGGGAAACATGCCCTTTTGTATCTCCATCTGAACTATTTTTAAATATCCAAAGGAATTTAAAGTGGCAATTTGTAAAAAGTACATATATTGTGCGCATTTATTTTAGTGTCGTTTCTTTTCAATAATTAATTTTATTGAATGCTGTTTATTCACATAAATGTTTATGTCGTACTTCAATTATAATCAATTTTATTTAAATTTACCACAGTTACACTTATTCTGTCAAGTAATATAGCTCATTACCACAACTTTAAGCTGTTTGTCATTGCCAAGCAATGTCGCAACTTGGCATATTAATATAGACGCCATTTTACAATGATTTCATCAGACCTTCATCTGTCAGAAATCTGTAAGTCAAGACAGATTTCAAGCAAGTCAGAACTGCACACTGTATTTAAAAACAGCAGAGATCTTAGCTAAATGTTTCTTGCACTAACCAGACCCCCAGGTGTTTAATCCATCAGTTTTCTCACTCTCTGCTGTTTTAGTCTATCAGGTGCTGTTCGTTAAAAGACGAGTCACCTCAAAATACATCTGTGTGCTCTTGGTATCTTCACAGCAATGGAGGAGCTAATGCTAGCTGACGCAGACGCCTCTGCGTGACATGAAGTGTCTGCAGGGGTGTAGACATCCACGTCTCAGCGGACTAGATTCACAGTCACACATAGTTAGTGTTGAGTGGACACTAACACGCACACACAGTCAAACAATCTGTAGATATGGATTTCACACGTACACAACCTTGAGTATATTATTCTGGTTCTATTCATACATATTGTTCTGACTGTAATATCTGCTGGTTATAACTATTCTAGACTAACTCTAATGCAACCCCATAATTTAAAATTCACCCTTTGGCATTTTATATATGAAATTATACATTATTTAGCCCATTTATAAACCTTTTTACC
>JAZGTJ010019126.1:0-11067 GCA_036877575.1 Botia almorhae | reverse complement strand
GTACTGATAGTAGCACGCGAGTGTTACATTTGTACTGATAGTAGCACGCGAGTGTTACATTTGTACTGATAGTAGAACGCGAGTGTTACATTTGTACTGATAGTAGCACGCGAGTGTTACATTTGTACTGATAGTAGCACGCGAGTGTTACATTCGTACTGATAGTAGAACGCGAGTGTTACATTCGTACTGATAGTAGCACGCGAGTGTTACATTCGTACTGATAGTAGCACGCGAGTGTTACATTCGTACTGATAGTAGCATGCGAGTGTTACATGCGTACTGATAGTAACACGCGAGTGTTACATTCGTACTGATAGTAGCACGCAGTACTGTGAGGTTTCTTTCTCATGTTTTATGTCAGACGTGTCTGTAGGTCCACTGAGATTTCTCTAGCAGTTCTCATGCAGTGTGATAGGCAGGTCATGCATTAGGTTCACCTGCTGCAAATCCTGAATTTGTGGAAAGCAGTGATTAATGATCGTAGCTTAAATTGTAGGTTGATCATACGGAAACTTTAGCTTGTAATTCACAGTTCACTGTATGATGACATTTTTTCTTGTTTTTCCACAGATGATGAGACGGAAAATTTTACTCATTACAGAAGCACAAATGTTAAAATCTTTTATTGCTTTTATTAATCCCTGAGTTACATTTCTTATTCCTCACAAATAACACCTTATGCGTAACGTGCTCTTTCATTCCCTCAGCAGGACAGTGGTGTGAATGTGGAGCTCACCTTGATGACCCGAGGGGACAGTACATGTCTCAACAGTTCCTCTCAGAGCCTCTCATTTCGAGCAGGAAGCTGAGATTTGGAGAACTGGACAGGGAATTTCCTGTGTCCATTTGTAGGCTATTCACAGAAACACAAGGATTCCTGGATTCGAGAAGCTGTCAGTGTCGTGTGTTGAACTAACATACATGGTTTTAGTGAATGAAACTGATTTTGTAAGGCAACACGGCTAGCGGACTGACCTGACAGGTTATTAGTGAGGGGCAGAAACATGCAGCTAAATGTGAACTGGAGAATTGGGGGCCACTGAAGTTCAGTACTGACCTATAAACCTCTTTCCACAAGACATAATTTCCTCTTTCAGGTTACATAACATTTTAAGAGTTTTACTGAAAGTGTCTCCTGCTCTTGTGCCAGACAAGTGCAAGACATTTCCTGTGACTTTGGATTCTTTTTCTTTCATTCTTTTTACAGACCTTGTGTTGCTATGGCTGATTTGTTGTGCCGTAACTCATTGGGTGCCATGACATCATTTTCCAAAGCTTTTCATTGGTGCGTCTTTTTAAGAGAGAGACACAATATTCCAGTGGAGACAACCGCTGGATCTTGACTGCGTCTGAGTGACCCACTTAAGGCAAGTGTGTCTGCCGTTTTGGATCATCAAGTGCTGTAACTGTTTCAAGCTGCATGAAGTAAACAGGCTTTCTGTATTAATCAACGTCTGTGTAGTGTAAGTTATATAACATTCTTTAACCTAACCCTGACCTGAAGGGTGACCTGTCTAAACCAGCTCTAAACCATAGCACAGACAGTCATCGGTCTTATGATGGCAGTTTCCTGAAGAAAATACTGCAGTTCTGTACATTCAGTGAAGTTTTGTTAATATAAAGATAAAATGATGTACACATTGAAACATAAAAGAAAAGTCTAGCCGTCTGTGTTTTGATTATTCACCTTTAACAGTATCAGTCAAAGCATTTTTAATGGGATCATTTAATAAGGTATTAGTGAGTTATTTATGATGATCTAAATGTACTGACACTAGATTATTGATGTAAAAATGTGACCAGAAAGTTTTAAAAGAAACAAATCTTAAATTCAGAGACAGACAATAAAGGTTCACCAGTGATGTGTGAACAGAAGAGTTTCACTGTGTATCTTACACAGTTTTCTTGCTGTGAATACATGAATCTTGCCAGACCGTCCTGCACATCCATCATTCTGTGGTCTTCCACAGCTGAATGAATCACTCGTAACTGAAGCCTCGCTGCAGAAGTCACTTCTGTTCATCCCTCATGGAGTGTGTAAAGTTTACACTGTCACCTGTAACCTGCATTTATGCGTATCTGTTCTCAGACTGACTGTACATAAGTCACAACTGTACATACAGTACAAGCTCTTTCTGAACTCTTTATGACAGTGTAGTCTGGAATACATGAATGCTGAAATGTTGATCACTGCAAAGCAGATATTGTGTTACTGGTGCATGATTCTTTATGTCAAATAAACCGTAAACACTTAATTAGATATTGGTTAGACATGCAGATATTGGTTTTAGGCAAGACACAAGCAAGAGTTAATCATATTTGTGTGTCAACATCTGACACCTCTTTATAGTTGTTAAACAGCACTGGAAGAATGTGTGTGTGTGTAATGATGTCATGGTGGTTTTGGAAATGAAATGTTTCTATTGTTTGCTCAGCAGCCGCATCAGATATACTCAGTAATCTGTATTTACACTTTAGCAACAAGATGTGACTGGACATCAATCTACTGTGACCGTCTCACAGCTACTAACTGCTCTTGAGTGAGAAGCTTCTCCACACTGAATAAACAAACAGGAAACCACATGGTGACCGTCACAGGCTCATAATTATGTGTTTGCATAAGGTATGATGTGTGCTTGATGGTTTTGTTTACTGTTTTGTCCAATGTGAGGTCCATCTGCAAAATTCAAGCAGATATCCTGAGCTATCTCTAAAATAAACTCACAGTTAAATGTTTCGTATGCCTTTATGTCTATCAGTTGTAAACAGATGATGGAAAACTGAAAATATAAAAAGTAGATAAAAAAGTCAACAGAACATTGTCAAAACTGGACAGAACATGCTAACCACATGCCTCAGAACTTCTGTGAAGATCTGCTAGTAAAAAAACACGATAATCATGAAGGCATACATCTGTTTAAAAATCATTTACTAATATATAATGCTGCATTGTTGCACAGAATCGTATCTGTTAATAGAATAATTGTGATGAATTACGTGTGAGGACTTTAATACAATCTGAAGCAAATCTGTGAACTGAACGATGCTATTCTGTTCAAATATTTTCAAACAACCTTATATTTTCGGAAGATAGATTTTTCATATCCTGTTTAGTGTTGTTTGTGAATCCAGGCACTGCAGGTTTTCACGGCTAATGCAGAATTCCTTCTCCAATCCCATCATTCCTGTTCTTGCGGCTGTGTGTGGAAAAGTGCAGCTCTCCAAGCTAAACACATGGTTAGTAAAAACCCAGGATCTTCACACAGAACTGCCTGAGAGAGAGAGAGAGAGAGAGGTTTCCTGAATGAGGGGAAATTTACAGAACACTGTCCAAACTCACTCTCTGCTTGGCAGGGATCAAGTAGAGAGAGAAATAACACTTTCTCCATAATCTGACTGCAGTTTGTCAGTTTTTCCTGTCATGTCTCGTGGTTTGTGTACTCTGTGCACAGTAATTCACAGCAATATATTCTGTGTCTGTGTTTTCTTCAGAACAAACAAGATTCATGCAGGTGCACAAAATCTTCCATTATAGTGGATAAACAACAATCAAATGATCCAAATGTGTCATTTATATCTGTAATCACATCCTCCAAACACTATGTGAGTGTTTGTAAAATACAGGCTCATATTCATGCACTTGAAAACACAAAAGTTTATACAAAAGTCTTGTGTTTGTTAAGACCATCAGCAGCAATTGTGATCTTGACTAATATTTACATTAACACACTAAACACAAACGATTCAGCTTGTGTCGATATCTACAGAAGATTCACAGCTCATGAGTTTTAGAGCAGATCCAGATTGTTCACCCTAAAAACCTTTTTAAGTTTCACTTCTGCTGGTCTTGATGAATGTTTTGACAAGTTCAATTACACATTTCTATAATACTGTTGCATAACAAGACACAGAAAGCACTTGTTTATATGTGGAGACAAAATGTTATATTAAGCAGATATTATAAGTAATTTATCTTGGGATGTAGCTGCACAGTTTCAGTCATGCCAAATAGCACAAAGTTGCATCACCATCAATACACAAACATTATCTCTCTCGCTCTCTCTTGCTCTCTCTCTCTCTCTCCAGAGCATGTTTTTAAAATGGCATGTTATTAGCAGCACAAAACCTCTATATCAATGATATAGCTTCAACACTAGGTGGGAGTGAAGCTCATTTAAATGACCACAATCTTTGGGTATATACAGTGAACTTGCTGCTCTGTGGATCGAGTTGGACCTGCAAAGATAATAAAACAACAGCCTGCGGAACAACAGCACTGTTTAAAACGAGCTTTTCATCCATTCTACTTTCATTAGACGGATTTCAGAGAAGAGAGAGAAGAGTTTCTATCAGTGTCTGGTGTACGTTTCTAAACACAATGACATTTTGTTGCTTTTTACTTCCACCAGAACTCTTCATGAAAGCTTGTACAGTTCATGTCTGGTACACCCCGACCTGCTTGTGGTTCAGACTGGTTTGATTTTGTTTAGTTTACATCTATAAAATCTTGAAGTCTGTTTTTGTTCCATGACCTCATCTTAATTGTTAACTGTGGGAGAATGAGCAGGGTGACAGCCTGGACAAAACTCTGTAGTTCAACTACAAACTGCACATTTTCAAACTACAGCAGCTGGTAGAAAGCAAGCTGGTACAGCATTTCTGGTAGAAACGGCGAGCTGTTCACTACACTCCCATTGCTGAAAGTTAATTTGTGTAACTTTTCTCAACTTTGTTCTGTAGCTGAACCTCACTGTAGTTTTGGAGGGCTTATCAAAGGATCCATCTGTGCCTCTAGAGTCAGCCTTAGATACTTCTCTGACTCTCAAGGTGGCACTATTGTAAGTTGACATCACTCCAGAGTTTAGGAGCCTGTCTGTTTGCCCCGGCTTTAAAGCCCTTTTGCACCCTAGACCAGACTATATCTCCAAGGTGCCCGCTACTGCCAGTTGCAAAGTTCCCTAAAAAGGGAACGTCTTAGTTTACGTTTGTAAACTGGTTCCCTGAAACAGGGAACAAGAGGCTGTGTTGCATTGCCACACTTCAGTCATGCCTGCATGGCTTTCTTCAGACAGAATCTGATTTCGTATTTTGCAGGTTCCTTTTAAAGGCTATGTGGCACGCAACACTATGTCACATGACCTTGACCCGCCCATAAATAGATGTGATTTTACATGTGTTCGAACCCGGGCATGCCTAAAGCATGTTCCCAACAGCATCAAGCCATGACGCAGCATCTTGTTCCCTGTCTCTACTGTAGATTAAGTATACAGTATACATTGCAGCTGCCGTGTCCCAAAGTCCCAACATGCATTGCATTGCTGGCCTCATGTTCCCTTTCTGTACTGCATGTTGCTGTAAACCCTTTCTTACTTAATATCTCTACTGTTATATACGACATGATAAAAATTACATACTCCAACCAACAGATATTTACTCGAAGCATTATCTGTATTTATGTAGCATTATACTGTATGTAGATATATGTAGCATTATCTACTGTATTCATTATTATATTAAATAATCATTCAAACAATGATCTCTTCAATGAAATTTATATATGCTCGTCTGCAACAAGCAAAAAACGTTATTTTGTATGTTTTCATAACAGACAACAAACTCCTTATCTAAGAAGCTTCATCACCAGCTGCTCTGAAAGCGAAATCTCAACAACCAGTCCCTCCTCCCACAGTCTGCTCACCGCTGCCCGAGTCAAAGCAGCGTGGAGAGGGAAGAGCAGTACCGGCGCTGTCGTACGCAATCTGCCTTAGTGAACCTCCACTCTTCCATTCAACATCCCTCCACAACTGCTGCCATGAGTTTGCTTCACCTCTCAACTCTCCTGGGTAAGCAGTCACGTTTTCCCGAAGGTCTTTATCATAACCGATGGTTTGATGCAAAGCATGCGATTATGCATTTAAAGTTGCATTCATTGACTGTTTATCAACGTGGAATATTTCACGTTTTGCATGTTTGTGTTTGCGCACAGACTTCTTTAAAGGAGCGTTATTGAGGATTCTCGTATATTTGTTTGTAATGCTCTGTGTTATGTCTCCGTCAGCAGCCGCACTGGCAGTGAGCGCCGAGCAGCAGCTTCTGCGAGGCTCCTGCAACTTCGATGCGGACAGCTGCGGCTACAGGTCCGACCCCACTCATGCTGCCTGGACCATAAACGAGGAAGGTATGAAAAGCCTGTAGTATTTAAAAGTTTCCTGTGTGGTCTGTGGCGAATGCAGTGCGGCCTTACCTGAAGTTTTATTGCAACACGTGTATGAATTTCAGGCAACTTAACTGTGGAAGCTTTCCAGTTTTATTAATGCATTATGAAAATATTCCTGTTCCATTATAGCTAAAAGAACAACCATTTATAACAACTTCTGAATGTGTTGTAGTGTATTCATATACTATATTTGTTTTTTATACTGTTTTTTTCGTGTGTTGATACTGATGCATCAGCATGTTGTTGAGCACCAAACATGACAGAACGATCTGATCTCTGTTGCTCTCTGCTTCTGACACAAAACAGCTGAGGGTTGTTTTATTGGTTTGGAGGATGCACATGGCCTCGCTGTGCTCTCCATTTAATATTGAATTCAAAACGTCATTGTGCAATGATCTAAAAGTGTTGTTATTATTGCTTTACTTGACTGCCAAACAGCATGTGCATGGTGAACTGTGAGTGCTCAGCTGTTGTGTGTGGAGGAGATGCTTTAGGCTGAGTGTAAACTGAAGTAAGATCAGTGAACACACGCTGGGCATTTGTCTGGTGAATGACTGGTAGGATGTCTGTGGATCGTGTGTGCTGAGGTTTTCCCCACAGGTCAAGAAATAGATCTATCAAACTCGACTGAGCTACAGATGTGCCTCTGTTTGGTTTCCAGGACAACACTGGCTTTGTAGTGAGAACACAACATTTTAGGAAAATAAAAAGTATTTTCCTAAATTTTGAAATTAATTAATTAATCAATCATTTCAAGATGATTATATCAGTTTGCCATAGTCACTTTTGCTAATATAATATTTATGCTATTGCTTATCAAATAAAAATAAAATTATTTTAAAAAATTGCTTACCCAATAAAAAATAGGAAATGTGGCCAAACATTCCCAGAGAGAGAGAGAGAGAAAGAGAGAGAGTCTGGAGATCTTAATAGCGGATCTGTTAACTGTGTTAGTTTTTTTTATATAATTATATATACTGTATATATATATATATATATGTATTTATATATTTTATATGGAAATGATTTTAGGCATTTGTAGATGTACAGCAGACATTCAGAGTTCAGTCTATTAAGACGGTGTACAGAAGTTACTGCTGTACAGACGCTGGTGAGAGAATGACATTTTATGACATTTTTCACATTTAATCTAATTTCTGTCTGAGAGAAACAATTGAGATATTACAGAGATCTGTGATTTCTCTTCCTATGGGGCATGTTATTCCAAAGCAGTTTTACAAAGTTATACTGAGGTATAGTTCTGTGTCATGTATCATTTACAATTACGTTTTCCATACATTTCCAGAATATTTTGGATTTCCAAAATGTTTTTGGATATTTTGGATGCTGTTTGTATTTTCTGTGTTGCGTCACCTGAATGATCAACACTGGTGTACACAACATACAGTTCATTGATCCCCTCACAGCCTCATATTTAACAAATGAGGACTAGTGTCAGTGGACCTTACAAAAGACATGACATCACTACTGTAAACACATACTGTAACTCAGAGGGTATTATGAGTCTTGGACTGAGAAGTGAGCTTTTAAAAGCTGGTTTTTGCTTATGGACTAAATAAATGAGAAAGATCCCAAAATGAAGGCCAAACCAGAGAGTGGGAAACTAGGAGGGTGTTTTGTAGGGGGGCATGGAAAGAGAATGCAGAACGCAGACGTGGTCTTCATCTCACACCTGTAGTGAATCACTTTCACCAGGAGAACATCTGGAGCTTCAGAGAAGATCACTGAAGCCAGAAGAGGCCAGAACACTCTTACATCATGCAGACGTTTGATGCACACAGTATTGAACAAAGTGGATGAATTCTCAACATCTCTGATTACTTTGTTTCTGGCAACTGATTGTCCTTCTCAAACATTTCATTGAATGGTGGACAGTGCCAGTTTTCTTTGCGGTAAACAGTGGCTGTTTAACTGAAGATTCAGGAGTCTGTTCCAGCAGTGGATGTGGACTTCACACTGTTTTAAGAGTTACCTTCTTGCAAATTTCAGGAATATTTGCTGAAAAAACAATTGCTGATGGAGCTGGATTTGTGTTCTGCTATGCTGCACTAAAGACGAGCTCTTAAAGGGGCAGTTACATGAACACTCGAGTCTCTTATGAGTCTTTGTTTCCTGTGATTGTGTGCATTACATTCAATAAGATGAATCCCACCCTCACCTGTCACCAGCAGAGACCACCCGTTCATCTCATGTACTTCTCATTGATTTCATCTGTTTCTGCTCATTACTGCTGACCCTGATATCTGTGTTTATATGGATTATTTGATGGATTTGTCTGAAGAAATCTGACTTCATTGTTACAGATGTCAGGTGTCCACTGTAAATAACAGCAGTGAGTGTTTAAACAAACATTAATCCAACTATAAAAACAGTTTTTTAAAAATCTGCTCCTAAACTTATGACAATGTCTCACTACATGTACACTAAAGTTTCATTTGAGACCATCAGCTTCTGAAACACACAGAATGGAAAGATAAAAAACAATGATTGGTCTTTCAGGGCGCTTCATCATGGCAGATTCGCTCTCTTCTGGTGAGAAGGAAACGTATGTGTTGATCAGCCCGGAACTGGAGCTTCAGGACTGGAGGTGTGTGCGTCTGGTCTATCAGATCACCGGTTTGGGTTCTCTTCAGCTCCATCTGCGACCTGAGGGCGAGAACTTCGACTACATGCTGTGGACAGCACAGAACCCCTCAGACAGCTGGCTCATTGCCAGCGTGGACCTCCGCAATATGTCTGGGGTTTACCAGGTATCGTCCTGACCACAGCACAGTTACTTCAGTGTGTTTGAAACAGAGGGAAACAGAGGGGTTGAGTTTCCAGAGTGCTGTGAGCATAACAGAGGGTTCGAGTGGAGGGAAGAAAAAAACTCATGTTACAGTCAATACACCTGCGATCAACTGTACATTAACACGAATTATTATCTAGTTTCATTTGAGAAGACAGAGTGAGTGTAAAACTTGTCCAGTGTAAAGAAAGAAATCAATTACCTTTGTTTGATCAACAAAATGTGTGATAACAGGAAAGAAAAAGAATTGCTTATGCTGGATTTATCTTTGTGTATCATATAAATGTTCTGTTACTGTATTTACTGTCAAATTAGAATACATGTCAAACTGGAAGATCATCATAAAACTACATCCTGTCATGACGGCTTCATATACAGATTGAGGCTTAAAGATTTAAATATTTTAAATATTTATTTAAATATTAAATACGAATTAAAATAAATAAAATATTTAATATTAAAATATTTTAAATATTTAATCTTGTCAGTTAAATCGATTCTCTTCTTTTATACACTCAAATGTTAATTTCTTTGTTTATTCTTTTTATGAATTTATTTTTGATGTTCAGCTAATATTCGAGGGCAAACCCATCAGAGGAACAGGAAACAGTGTTGCTATTTTTGAAATCCACATCGTCCCTGGATACTGTGTAGGTGGGTCCACTGGTGTCATACACACTCCTGTAGTAGCACACAGTCTACATACTGTATGTTTTATGGATACTGTATGGAGCATTACAAATGCTACAATGCCATAATGCTGTCCTTATAAAAACAATATTATTACACCATACAAAGTTTTTTAGTGGTAATTCATAAGAATAGTTGGTGTAAGATATGCTCTGTTTGTGACCCTGCATACAGTGAGCTGTGTAGAAAATGGATGGATGGACAATACAATGTGTAATGTTGTGTGTATTTCAGAGTGTAACTTTGAGGAACATCACTTGTGTGGCTACAACAATCAGTGGAATCCCAATGTGAACTGGTATGTGGGGGGGAGTTTAGCCCGGGACCCTCAGTCAAACCTTCCTGATGACCACACCATGAACAACGAGAGAGGTAATAATACAGCAAAGCGTCTTCATATCATACACTTACAGCTGGAGTCAGTGATTGTGAGCCAGGCTTTTCAAACAAACTAAAGAGTTTCTCCTCGTTTGGAACGTGCGTGCTCTCCTGCCCTGAGGAATAAGCTGCTTGAATTGATTCTTTGTTTCATATTTCCACCCCCGTCTAGGTCATTACATGTACGTGGATTCTGTTTATGCTAAAAGCTTCCAAGAGGTTGCCAAGTTGGTGTCACCAATGACTACCACCCCAATGACGGGATGCGTGTCATTTTACTATCAGAGGGACCAAGCCATAGGGAATTTCTTCTCAGTCTTCACTAAAGACCAGCTGGGCCACTATGAGGAGATCTGGAGGCCTGATGTTTACGCAACGTCGAGGTGGACGTTAGTGCAAGTGGATATTAAGGCACCACACCCTCTGGAGGTCAGTGAAGTTACCCAGAATCCACTGAAATATATTTCCTCAGATAATGAGCATTGGTAAAGCAGATGGGTTGTTCTACTGAGGTTCACTTCATTAATAATAACAATTATGGCAGGTTATATAACTGGATTCATGGTTTGTGATTTTAGAAGATGGGACAAGATTAGTGGAGTGTTTCCATTGGACCTTTTATTTAAAATAAAAAAATGTCTAAATAAATTAGTAAATCTTGCCCTAGTAGATTCTGGAATGGCTTGTAAATAAGCCTTTAACACAAAAGCTCATGGAAACACACTCGCAGTGAGAGAAAACAGACTCTACCCCTCACAGCCTGTGCTGTTTCATAATAACTGCTGTGTTATATATCTAGCCTGTGCTGTTTCATAATAACTGCTGTGTTATATATCTAGCCTGTGCTGTTTCATAATAACTGCTGTATTATATATCTAGCCTGTGCTGTTTCATAATAACTGCTGTGTTATATATCTAGCCTGTGCTGTTTCATAATAACTGCTGTGTTATATATCTAGCCTGTGCTGTT
>JAZGTJ010019125.1:0-11068 GCA_036877575.1 Botia almorhae | reverse complement strand
CATAAACAAATCAAAACTACATTTATTAAGGTTTATGTTTAATAAAACAACACAAAATAAACTGAATTCAAGATATATAAATATTATTATATTCTTATATAAATGTTCTTCTTAAATAAATGTATCTTCTCTTACAGATTTGTATAGTTTAAATATTTTTAAACTATAAAACAGAATTGTATAGTTTTTCCTGCTGTTTTGTAATTTTAAACAGAATTACAAAATAAAAACATTTAAATTATTTTATTTCTTGCAGTGCAAATAGTTACCCAAGTAGAACTACAACATCAGCAGGAAAAACACAGTATGGCAATATACCAAACTGTTTATCACAGCTTCATGAAGCAATGGCTATAGGATTATGGACATAATAAATAAAATCACTACAAATGCACCATGAGTACAGCTAACACTCAGCCTAGAATAATGAAGGATTATCTTAAAATTGTATTACAATGAACAGCCCCTTCCCTCCTGTCCTTTTTCTCCAATATGTTTCTTTGTTTATCCACAGAAACTGGCCCTGTTTAGCATAATCCTGGGCATATTTCAGCACTATTGGGCAGGGGGATGGGGGGGTCATGGTGAACTGTCTGCTTAAATCCTTCAGAGCGTTGCACTCTTGTCGACCTTAAATTAGAGCAAGTGTCAATAATGAGAAGTGTTCATTTGATAGTCGAGGTAACAGAATGCCTTTATCTTTAGAGGTTGTGCTTAGTGATGCAATCCTGTTCACTCAGATTAAGGCACCTGTGCAAAACAGTTATGACTGATACACTTCAAAATCCTTTTCCAATCAGTATTTTTCCCTCGTTTTACAATAAAAATATATCAAATATAAACCATATGAGGTGCCTTGTAAGGTTATCATATAACACATGGTGAGGCTTCAAAATGTATAATGAGAACTGCCATGTTGTCATGTGAAAGTCAACTCCATAAATAAGTGGCGCCAATAGACCCTCATGGCTTCAAAATCGACATAAGACATTTGACAAAGATCCAGAGGCCTCTCTTAGGACACGAGACGGATTATGAAATCTTTTCACCTGCACTTATGAGACACAACTCAATTACTCCTGACATAAGAGTGGTTGTACTAAAGCTGTACCATTGTTTATATGTGTAACAGACTGAATTCAGAGATGCTATGAATCAGTGTAAACAAACCAGACTGAGGCATGCTTACCATATACAATGTTAAATCTGTGCAATCAACTAAAAGGTTTTCTTCATTGTTTCTATTGCTTCATTGTTGTCAGGAATATTAACAGGCTCCATAAACAAATTTAAATAACAATCATTCTTGATGGAGCATGTGATACAGGGGCTTTCGAATTTATTGAGCACATCATAAAATCATACCAGTGGCGTCTTGAGTGTATTTAAGAGGCATGCCAGGACATAATTTATTTCATTATGACAGACATCTGATGGAATAACATACTACTGACAAGCTATTTATAGTTGATCTATGTTTGTGTATTTAATGTACCATATTTACTTTACAAAAATATGTTCCTGCATGATTCATTAGTCAAGGCTGGTCTGTGTATTCTTTAATTAAAACATAATAGTTTGCTCCACTTCTTAAATGTCAACCAGTCAACCTCTCCACTCCAACCACCTGACACTATTCTGCTATACAATATCTGCTTATCATGATCCAATTAATTCGTGATGAATAAACCTGGGTTCTGCCTCACATATTATCTCCACTCAGAAATACATGAATTACAGAAAAACTGGAACGCTGATTTACAATGACTTCAATGGAACACAAACCAGTGTGAATAGGTCTGAATAGGCCTGCGTGTGAAAATCATACAAACTTCTTATCTAAAACTTAATCTAAAACTTCTTATTTTCTTGAGGAAACATTCCAAATTCCTCCTCAAGTGCTACCAAACATTTACGTATTTGGCAGATGTTTTCATCCAAAGTGCATTCAACATTATTTATTAGTAGGTGTATTTCCTGGAACTCGAAACCACAACCTTGGGTTGCTGACACAATGCTCAACCAGTTGAGCTTCAGGGACACCAAAACTTTACAATCACTTGAGGCGTCAAGTTCGCACTGACGTTACATATGAGAAAGGAGAGGGGAGAGTGAGAAAGATTGTGGGTGGTTGGAGGTCATGGAGTCAGGGCAGCACCTGGCCTCTGTGCACCTTGCATTGAGGAGATGTGCAGTGATGGAGTGATTTAGAGGGAGGTACAAGTCAGGGTTAAAACGTCTGACTGAAGGAATGGACAGCTGCAGTTGGACCATTTGAACGATCCCTCCATTAACTCCCTGTAAAGGACACACTTGCTCCAAATATAGCACAATTAACGTCACCCTATAAATCTCATTGGGTAGATTTCAAACAGGGCCCGAAGATGACCACAATGCAGCATGTCTTACTGATGTGTTACAATGACATACTTAACCTCTGCTTTAATCTACCACAAGGCCAGAAATGTCAATTACGAGTGCTAGTGTTTGGTCTTCTGAGTGAGATGTTTGAGAGCTAGTGGGACGAGGTACAAGGCAAACCAGAGATCAGGCACATCAGGTACTTTGTTTTTTAATATGATCCTTTTAATCTGAGTAGGTTAAAAGGTCATATATCACTGTAAAAAACACGTTCATATGTCTGTGATCGCACAGCTGAATTCTATACTTTTGTTATGTGTTGCTACGTTGCTTGGCAACCACAAACAGCTGACTGTTAGGCTAATAAACTATTTTGATTATTGTTTTCTTGTCTTGGTAAAGTCACTGTAATAAACTGCAGGTTGTCCAAGCGACAATCCTGGAATGTCCTTTGATGGCAAAAACAAGTTTAAAAGTTAAATAGAAGCGAGTGTATTTTGTGTTAGATGTTGCGTTAAAAATGTTGGTTCAAGATTTATACAGTAGTCTACATGTGCCGAGTGGATATTTGGAAGGAGCATAAGCTAAATTAAATTGGGGCTATTGCTTTACATTAAAATGTGAGGTATAAACATTTAAACAGTTTTAAGTGACCAGGAATGATAAAATAAACAATAAGGGAGATATACGGGCAGTGTATTGCATAATGCACCTTTAAAACAGGACCCACCTATGTCAAACTTTCATAAATACATACAAGGATACCAACAGACTTTATGCAAATGTGACTGGTCTACAGTCGTAGTGGGCGGGGCATCTACTGACAACTTATCAGCCTAAATAAACACGTGGTAGTTCTGAGCTCAACAAGCGTGTTAGTCATTAAATCCAGTGGCATTTATCATAGGCTCATTAACAAATTATATCCTTCCCTGGATTAATCTGAACCTTCAGATGTGCTGTTATCAAAATACATGCAGGCAAAGGAACCTGTCTATTTGAATTTTAGACTGATACACCACGCTTGAAGTTCAGTGAGTGAAAATTGCTCATTCAATGTATTTCTGGTTTATCGGATATCCCCACCTACCTTATACATTTTGTGCACCTTTTGTTCATTGATAACATATAGTGCTTCATATAATGCATAGGAAAAACCATCAACAGACATCAATCTTATGTTACAAATTCAAACGAAACCAGTTTCGATTCGTTCCAGTTTTGAGTCGGAATAAGGTAATGTGCTTGAACACAATCTGGTATTAGATTTCACAAACAATAGATTGCAGTTTAATGATAGGAGTGGCAGATCAAATCACTAAGAGAGAAATAATAAATAACGGGTTTAACAAGGTTCTCAACACAATGTGGGAGCAGATCTGAGCAACAGCAGTTAAAAGACAGTGATGTACAAACGGAGGTGTAATTCTCCTGAAACAAATCTTTTGGATTTTGGAAGATAATATCTTCCTGTTGACGCTTGTATAAATCTTACAGGTACCTGTGAAATATGACTCATTTGCACAGTCACATCCTGTCTAATCTTGTCTCTCTATTTTCTAGAATGTGAAATCCAGTTATAGATCTTTAGCAGGTTATGCACCAGACCCTTGTGAGTTTGACCTTTCTCCCCTGACCACCCTCTGTTCAGCTGGCAGGAGTTTGTGTTGGATTGGGTGGGGCTTGCTTACGAAAACTGAGAAGTGTTTCTGGGACCCTATTCATAAAAGGTGACCCATACAATAGAGCTGTAACTTGACATGCCCTCTTCTTATCTGAATGCACTCACCGATAACTGCTGTGCTGTGCGCATGACACACTTGACGAGTCTAACATTTCTTATCCTCAGTACATTCTCTCTTTGAAATGGATGACGGCACTCAGACATTCTTTGGCTGCTGTCTGAAATATTTTCAAAGGGAACTAGATAAACTACTGACGAACTGTTGATGAGTGTATGACTGTCTGGAAATTCTTATGATATTAGTGTTCTGTAATGTTATGTAATGCATTTTATTTGTGTTGAGATACGTTAGATTTATTATTTCCATAGGAAACAAAACCATGTGAATCTGCAAGTGCATTTAAAATAATTTGCTTTTGGCCAATGCAAAGCAACTTATAGTGTGTTTGAGATTTAGATTTTATCAGTAAATACAGTCTCTTGGAATCGAACCCTTGACCTTGGGATTGTTTGTGCCACGCCATGCTGGCAATTGAGCTAAATTAACTCGACACAGCCTAATCTTTAAAAAAAGACACGGAAAACAGGATTTTACTTGCTAAATTAATCAGTTATTATACAGAGACGTATTTTGTACATAGAGTCTTATTTATATAAATATATATATTTTTTCCTATTCTGAATAGATCTCTACTGTGCTAGTATTATGTGGAGAGGTGTCTATTGAGAGGATTGCGAGTAAAGATGTATGGTTGTAAACCGGAGACTTTAATTTTGGTGTAATCTAAGTTGATCTCTGGTATTGAGCCTTATTTTAAGTGTGTTTGTGTAGAGAGTTTGCTCATTTTGAGAGTTTGCTTAACTGTACCTGGTTGATAGAAGCTGGGAGATAATTCCCTGGCCATGGCTCTCGCTATGTCTGACTCTTGAAAGGATGCAAGGGCGGCTTGGTCTGCTGCTTCACTCTTTGTTCTAGCATGGGCTGTCCTACACACACACACACATGACAGAGAAAGTTAGCATAGTTCTGTAGCATAATATACAAATACAGTGACCCCAAAAGTCGTTTGAACACTTACACTTAAAACTTTACAAAATACACTTAAAGAAACACAATATCAACCCAAATAGTATCTTCTAACAAGTGACTTTAACTTAAAATAACTCTCCTGAGCCATTTTTGCCATGACTTTTAGCCACCTGGTCTCATGGTCATTTTCAGTGGAGGTATGAGGCCAGTTGACCTCAAGTTTACACAAGTGCTAAGTGCAGGTGCAATTCATCACACTAACTATGGATCTGTCTTTAAAGTTTGGATCGATATTTTATACATTTCAAATATAATAAAAGCTAAGTGTAATTTTGTAGACAATAATTCTCTAATACTAAAAATGAAATACACAAGTGAAATACACAATACATAACAGACATTTTATATAATTACACATATTGTGCACAGTGTTCCCCACGCATGTATGTGTGTGTGTGCCTAGGCATTTACTTGATTAGCAATGAGGGGTTTGCTGAATGCTTGTGTTTGCGATTGGTTTATTGAAAGGAGGGCGCATTAAGTTTTGTATTGTCGTGACCTGCCTTTAGCTGTGTGGAGAGGAAGACAGAGGTGGCTATATGTGTATGTGCATGTGTGCTTGTATGCCTTTGTGTGGGTAATGGAGGATTCCACTGTGTATAGCACTAAAGGGGCATACTGACCCCCCTGGTTTGTCAAATCTAAAGCCTGCTTTTACAAATAGATGCGGGACAAAGCGCTTAATCCAGTGAGAGGGTACAGAGCACAGGAACACTCCAGACAGCATGCACGTAACTCATTTTGTGTTACATTACTTTCTGTTATAGTGGCCAAAAACGAGAGTAAATTATAAAAGTGATTTGTGGTCATTATAAAAGTAACACTGTGGTGGTACTAAAAATTAGCTCAGTTTGTTTGAGCATCCCAACCAACTAATAAGAAATGTTTGAGTGTATAAAGATATCTTTGACTTTTGATCACAGCCTTTGATTTCTTGCATATTGCGACTTTGTTGACAGCTTTTCTAAAATTCTACAGAAGATTACAGAGATCTTTTTTTTCAGGAAAAGTCCGTTCTTGGAAAAAAAAATCTGAAACTTCTGAGTAGAAAGTCTCCATATGCTCTCCATTTAATCTATTTCACATTGGATTATCTAATCTATCTCCATGCATTTAATTCAAGACATCTAATGTCATTTTTCTGTTATGGGTACTTTCAAACCTAGTTTTACAATGCTTTAACTATGAACACAAACCAATCATCATGATGTGTAACACATCAAACTAAAAAATCAACAGTCTGTGGTGTTTGTTTTAGGATCATCATGCTTTGGCCTTAGGCCGGCTTTAACGAAGCACGCATCAGGCTGAAACAGCTTATGGCGGAAATCAAGAGGTGACCTGCTTCTCAAATCCTCTACTAACCCCTGATGTTCTGCAACACACACTGTTTTCATCTCCTCACAGAATGGCCAGATTGGGCTTGTCCAGTGTATGTATTCAGCATCAGGGATGGTTTTTTTTTACTTTGTTCCAAGGATATCGCTTTAACTATTACGCAACCCAGCATCAAAAGCACAAGATAAATGCTTTAAAAACCAGAGGATTACCCAAACCTGCTGCATCTGGCAGAACTGCCTCCAAAAATAAGTCAAAAGAGTTATGGGGCCTAATAGGGTGCCTAAAGGGATCCCTAACTGCTTTGCATAGAAACACGACTTAGAGCCCTATATAGTAGTGATGCATTGCTTCCTGTGACCATGATGGATTGAGATCTTTATAGCTTCCTTACACCCTTCATGGACAAAGTTGAGACCTGTTTTACTCATTAACCATGATCTCAAAATATTTAAAATGCAAGAGGCCAGATGCTTTGGGACAGTCTGGCCGCTGGTTCAAAAATAGTGTAGCATTGAGGGGACAAAGTGGAGCATTCTACCGAGCCTCAGATTCTGACACAAGTGTGTTATATTTCAAATGGCAACATAATAAAGTTCATTGTGTCCTCTCGTAGACAGTGTAAAGTATGTGAGGCAAGTGATGAAATGTCATGGGTCTCTAGACAACTCAACCTGCTGATTACAGAGGCAAATCTTTGAGCTCCACTGGAAGAATGTATAACAACAGAATGTATAATCTGACTCAAGCAAACACTCAAGCGAATGCGCCACACATTGTTACAATAAATATAAAGTATGCAAGCTTTGTCAAATCTGTTTTTTATTATTCACCGTTAAACCTAAATATGATACACAGATCACAGATAATAAGAGATCACTGACAGAGTATCTTATTATATATCTCCGTTAATTTACATAACTTTAAATTAAATGTATATCATCAGCATTAAATGTGAAGTTTTTTCAATCCTAAACTTTGTTTATTTCCAAGTTTTAATTTATTGGTATTCTTTACTCCACTGTACATATACAAGACCTTGTAAGGTATTACAGTAAAACATGATATGTGAATGATAATTGCAATAAATCAAGTGTGGATACAGTAACGTAATTCTCTGAGCAATTAAATATTCTCTCTGTTTTTTATCCTCCACTTCTTCTACACGTATCAGTTTCTGTGTTTACCTACTACAAGACCCCTGAGTATTTAAAGCCATGGCATGCATCTCTGCACCCCTCTAATTTTGTAGTGCACTTGAATTTCATCCCCTCTTCTCAACCTCCTTTCAGGCCACGGCCGCCACAGATGAGCATCTATCTGCCCTCAGGATTGGCTGGTAACCCTCAGGCCACTGGCCCAGTTTGAAAAGAGCTGACATACACTACTGATCTGAGATCAGTTTTGTATGTGTGTATATAGTTTTAGGATGAAGATTGTGAAACCACAGGCTGCTTCCAGTTCAAGGCATAAAGTTGATTTCAACCCCGAGCTATTTGCAATTTCTGCTACACTTGCTGACACTGTTTTACCGCGAGACGGTGCAGGAAATTCTCTCTCTCTCTTTCTCTCTCTCTGACCTTCTCCCACTCACATATCCTAAGTTTTACAGTAGATATTAAAAATGATTCATCAGACCAAAATTTGGCTCCTAAGATTCTACAACAGAGAAACCAAGAAGGTACAGACATAAATTGAATGCTCTCAGTCATTAGCTCAGCCTTGTGGTGGTAAGCCTATTTGAATACGGTATCTAATAAAATGAAATGTTTTGGTTATTTAACTTGCTTTGAATAGCAAATTCCTATTCAAAACAAAACAATCACAGAATATCATATTTTAAAAAGGCATTAGAATACAAAAGGTATAAAAATGCATTACAAGACCAGTTTACCCCCAAATAAATACAGGGTCATTTAACCAAGCCTTTTGAAACTAGACATGCTGACGTTATTAATGGCTTGCTAAAAAAAAAATCATTTATCTGAGTTGTGTTGACTTGCAAGTGAGTTAAGAGGAAATAGTATGGACACATAGACGCACATGAACAACGGTGACCGAAATGTAGTCAGCCATTGTAAGCACGGACATGTTGATACAGTTATATTCCAATAACATCTAACTACACTGTACAGTCTAGACTTATGGAGCCAAGCCAATAGAATGATGGACATATATAAGAAAATATAGCATCATAAAACAAATGTTTTTATCCCCAAAATAAAGAATTCGGTGAAAATTTGAATATTTTGCCATATAGCTGTGGTCACCAACTACTTCCATTGTATGGAAATAAGCAGCTTAGACATTCTGCTATGAATAACTCATCATGGATAAAGGAAAAGTTTTGAACAATATCAGTGTAAGCAAACAGAGAGAATTTTGGATAAATGTATCAGTGATTATTACCAAGTTAATTTTAAAGCTTATCCGTTAATTTTAAAGCAAGGCCCTACAACATTTGCATTGTGTCTGTATAACCCACTTCCTGTGCTTTATCTTGTGATCATGGTACAGTAATCACCTTGCCCCCTTTATAATTTTTGCTCGTTATTAAATAAAATAAATCAACAAACAGGAAGTATGAGCGAACCATCTGCCCGGCTCAAAGTAACACTTCTACTGTGGAAAGGCAGAGCGTGGCTGATAGCATGACTTAATGTGATCGCCATGGCAACACTACAGCACTCTGGCAGGTGCTTCTACACATCATCTGGCCCTGTGGTAACAAATAGCGAGACCATTTACAAACCAAGCAGAAAAAGACTTTGTAGCTACAGTATTGCGATTGTGATCACATTTACTCATTTAACGCCACACAAACGCAAACACACATCTCCCAGCAGCGTCGGACGTTTCATATTGTGCATCCAGGCATGCAGTACTAAGCTTGTGCATGCACGTACATTGTTGAGAAACTGGATGTATCTTGTATGACATTCATAGCACCCTGTTAGAGGAAAGGTCAGATTGCCTGGCAACACATCTAGCTCCATTTTAATTAGGGCAGGACCATTTCCTGCTCTTTGAAACCTTGTTTCTTCTCCTTCCTTTTACACGCCTGCAGTCAATGCAGACAGGTGAAATGGGCATGTTTTCCATCTTACTGGTTTCAATCATTAACAATAAAATCCATATGGCTCTAACATGCTTTTGTTAGAATTTAGGTTCAAGGTGAATAGGAGAGTATATGTATTAATCCTTATACGGTATTCTAAATTATGCAACATCAAAGCAATGTTTTATTCATCTATGTGGCTCTAGAATTATTTATATATTCATACAGAATCTTATAAAGCTCTATAAACGCTAGGATAAGAAAATAGTATTTTAACCCGACTGAATAATCTAATGATTTTTGAAAATAGGCGATGGCATAAAATAATCAAATAAGGCCAGAGATACAGTGCTAGTGAGTGATACAGTGTAATTAAATGTATAATTTAAAAATGAAAATCCTGCCATTGTTTACTCACCCTCATTTTCCATTTGAGAGAGGAATGTTAAAAAATGTACCAGCCATTCTTTTCTTTATATTGAAAGTGAATAGGGACTCGTCACATGTAAAGTTGACATGTTTTCAGTGAATACGAGACATAGCTAATGCATCTGAAGCCTTGTGCTATAACACATATATACGTAGCATGTGAATCGTATGAACTACTTTTCTTATATATTCATAACATTCTTTTTTGGAGATTGACAGACCAAGTTCCCATACACTGTCACTTTATGAAACAACTGAAGAAAGTCATAAGAAAGAGTAAATAATGACAGAATCTTGGACAAACTAAACCTTTAATAGTGACCAGGTAGAAAATGTGAAGGTTTGTGAGAACTAACAAAAGTGGAATGGAGGTCTTTGGAATAGATATGCTATATTGTAGCTTGCTACAATATAGCAGGCTACAATATAGGCTAGCCATTCCTAATATTTACTACATGATCGATCTGTTGCTAATGTTACAAGATTTTCCAGAAGGGAGGGTAAGATGGAATGGCCACATGTCAAAGGTGGCAGATGAAGAGGCCTCAATGTGATATTTGTAATATTGGGTTTAAATATGATCGTTAAACTCAAGCACTGAGGTTGTGGATAATTACATATTAACAAATTATGTAAATATTTCAATACATTTCATCTGCATTTAAATTCTTTGTCTAAATTAAAACACAGCTGACATTTTAATTACTCAGCAACGGACTTGACTGTACAAACTAATTATGGCTGTGGCACCATTCTGAGTGAAACTGAAATGTGATCGAGCATGCTTAGCATTTTCACCACTGTTTTAATTTATGCGTGCTAATTCCGAGACACATTAATTAAAAACATGATGGCTGCAGTCTTTTTATGTGTTGCTCATATTAAGCTCTAGTCAGGGGACACAGGAAGAGTTCGGCATCAGCACGTTTAATTTTAGTGGTTGGGTTGTGCTGGAGGGTTCAGTGGCTCTCACTCAGGCTACTCACTCATAACCTGTCAGCGTGAAGTAATCCCTCACTGCAGTTCAGCCACTGCAATAAACATATGCACCTGATTGGCCATCTCAGGTGACGAGCAACTTCTTGAACCAATCAGAGTGCTCTCTTTT
>JAZGTJ010019123.1:0-11068 GCA_036877575.1 Botia almorhae | reverse complement strand
TCTGTATATCCAAACCCCTCCTCTCTCTCTCTCTCTCTCTCTCTCTCTCTCTCTCTCTCTCTTTCTCTCTCACTGCAGCAGATCTTGGCACTGACAGATGCATTGTCACGCGGAGGAGTGCAGAACCTCTCCATCTCTTTCCTTTCTCAAAACTCCCCCTCCTCCTTCCAGCATCCTTAATAAGACACATGCTCCTGGGCTGGGTTTCTCACTCACGTTAAGATCTCCTGGCCACGGCGTCTGCGAGCTTCTCTCTCTTCTGAGTTTCTTCTGGCTTCATGGGTTGAAGGGCAGTTCACGTTGTCCATAAGGTCTCGCCTCTCTGCTCCAGATCTTCCCACCCAAACTTTATCATTCTCATCTACATGATCTTCAACACCACGGTTTGTTCCCCAGACATGTTTGGACTTCTGGCAGCAGCAGAGGCCTCCGGCGAAGAGAGCTGCGATCGGCTGTAGTCGACTTCATCAGCAACACACGTATTCCACCTGCCACAGCGTGAAAGGGGCCCCCTTAGCTGTGATCCGTCTGCCTGCTGGGGGGACCCAGCACGACTGGGCGGCAGGGACTATGCATTTGGGACTGGTGGTGCTGACAGCGGTGTTCCTCAGCTCCATGGGTCACGGTGATAACCTCAAGGTCTCCAAAGGAAGAAGACAGAGAAGAAGTGAGTTATCACATGTGCTTCTCTCTCTCTCTCTCTCTCTCTGTATCAAAGTCTCTGACTTCATGTGGCATCATTTCCTGTCTGTATTGTATTGTTGCTCACTGTCCCCGAGACACAGTGGCTGCAGTAAAGATTGTGTTATTTATTTGTTATGCCTATTATTTGCCTTTCCAAGGTGGCTCCTTGGAGCCTCTCATGGAATGTTTTTCATCTTTTTTTGAACTCTCATGCCAGTTTTGGCGGGATATTTGTGTGATTATCTGGAATGTACTGACTGCTTTTACCAGTTACTTTTCTTTTGAAGGCAAATTGTGAGCGTGTCATGTTCTAGAACACGGCCAGATTTGACCCATTAAAGTTTAATGGCTGAATACCTAAATATAACACTCAAATCAACTTTTCCTTTCATTTCCGTAAATGTGCCGACTTTAAAGTCTAACCTTTTGTTTTATGACGTTTTGATTAAACTTTTCTTTTATAGACTAGTTGGTTGTTTGTAATAACTGCCACATTCTCTTGTGTTTTGCACCTTTCTTAAGCACTGATGTAGGATCAGAGTATAATGATGTAATAAATATTAAAAAGTACTGAATGAATATTTAAACAGTACTGATATCAGTTCTGCTCCTGTGACTGACTGGGGACACTAATGCTCTTTGTTCTATAATGAAAATTTGGTCTTAAATTTAAGCAAGATTTTAAGCAACAACCTTAGTAGATTATTTAGACCTTAGGAATGTTGTTGAAATCAGTCTGGCAGTCATATTAATTTTGCATCTTAGTTTATTATTTTATTAGGGGCTATTTTGATTTATAACTGAGATAAGGTGTGTAGCACTCCCTCTGGAGGAGGTTATAGGTAATGATCAGAAAATCAGCAGTCGCTTGCCAAATACAAATCTGCTTTTGCTGCAACACTCCTAAGAAAAGCTGCTTCACGATGCCACGGAAGAACCATTTTTGGCTGCATGGTTCCATAAAGAACATTTAAAATCTGTAGAACCTTTCTTTCTCTAAAGGTTCATTGTAATGGATGTAAGAGTACAGGGTAAAGGGAAAGAAATGGCTCTTTTAAGAATCTTTGACTGAATGGGGAACCAAATTGTTCTTCTATGACATCACTCCGAAGAACCTTTTAAGAACCTTTAGTTATAAGTGTGAAGTTGGACTGATAATCAGAACACCAGTGGTAACGTGTTTTGCGTTTATTTGTTTGCTTGCTACCTTCACCTAAAGATTGTGAGGAGACAATTAGCAAGCTAGAGCTACAAAATCTGATCAAAATCAAATCGCAGCACTAGTGAGAGTGAAAAGCTGTCTGTAGAGAACAGTGGGTTAGTTGTTGACATGAATCTGCAATTGCTCCAAAATCTCTTAAGACCCCATGACCTCTCTGTAGCTGATCTGAGGTTCTTTTTCTGTTTTATTAACAGAATGAAGGCAAATATCTCGGACAGCTGCTGTTACACAACTGATTGATTGGCTGTCAGAATTTAGTGCCAGTTGGCACCTTCCCGCCTTCCTTCATTGCTCTCTATTTCTAAAAACGTCCTAACTGAACCCACAAAAACATCTATATTTCATATCTCTTACGTGTTTGGTTTTATATTATAAACGATACTAAACTGTTCTGCTGCTCTGTACATCCGTTCTGTGGCACGGTGCCAGAGGCAAACTCTGCTCCAGGAAAGGAGGGATTCGGCTTTTCTGCCCCCTCACAGAGGTGAGGGAGGAAAACAGAGGCATGTTTTTATAAGCTTTAATAGGTTTTGATGTTCAGCCGAATTTGAAGTCATGATTACCTTTAAGTAAATTTGTGAATTGCGTAAAAGATACATCAATGTATCCTGATGCCTTTCACTACTCACGGGAAAGAAATATTACAATTGAGATCTCAATAAGGTCTCAAATATTTCTCGTAAATAGCAATGAGATTAGATGGAGAACAAACGGAGACTTTTTCTTAAAGGGATAGTTCGTCATCATTCACTCATCGTCAGTATGCTAGCGAGTAGCCTCGGTCACCATTCACCTTCACTGCGTAAAGAAGAACGGACAGCATCAGTTTGTCTTCAACAGAAGAATGAAAGGCATACTGTATGGATTTGAAACAACATAAAGGGCAAACAACAGCAGAATTGTCATTCCTGAGTGAAGCACCACTGTAAATTTCCAGAGTCTGAGCCAAGCTCATTTTATAGCTCCATACACTTACTGTATGTCAACAATCTAATTTCTGTTTTCATCGAATCACCGAGTTCATTTTTATTTTCATGTTGGAAGATTTGAAGAAGCATCTGAATATTGATACAGATATTTAAATGAGCATTGTTTTTAGTTATGATTTTTTGATTATCATTAGTTATGATATGTGGCGTACTGTAAATTGTATCGCATTTCCAGATAACAGGAAACATTCTCTCAACACTGGGTAATGCTCTCTAAAAGTTCTCTCAGTTATCAAAAACGTTCTTTCAGTGACATTAGTACAATGTTTTATATATTTTATATTTTATAAAAAATCTTAAGTTGTTAGTGGAATGTTTTGAAAACAAGTATTTAAAAACTGTTTGAATAACGTTCCTATAATGAAGCAGTAATGTTAGAACAACGTCCAAAACATTGGATGCTTTAATTGTTCCTAGAGCTTTCAAAATAACATTTTTAATGTTTTTGTTACTTAATTCTTACAACCTAAATTGTTAGCTGGATTTTTGCTAATGAAACTCATCCTCTGCCACATTCGATCTCTGCATTCTTGTTCAGACCTATAGAGCTCTAGAACTTCCGGCAAGATCCAGAATTATATCTAAGATGGTAATGTTAGTTCAAATGCATTAGGTCTTTTATACAAACAATAAGAGAGCAAGTGTATAAAGCAAGATCTCTTCAATTGGCTGCATTTAATCTTCAGAGAGTAACAGTACACAGCTCCTTTTTTCCTCATAGACCATATTGTGTTTCAAGCTCAAAATGTACAGTAGTAGATATAGATTTATGTAAGCTGGCAACCGTCCATTCATTACAATGGGGGCAGAAGTTGACTTACTCCGCTCTCCAAAGCTGGATGTGAAAAAGGTCTAATGTGCCTCTAAATTCTTGTTTAGTGACGTCAATTAAGGATGAATACTTTTACATTATAAGGACATTGTAGACTCTCAGCTCATAAATTAGATTTAGAGTTCTTGAGCAACAGGAATTTGGTCTTGACTTATGTTGCATGTTAATGTAATTTGGTGATGAAAGGTCGTATTTATTTCTTGCACATTCTGTAATCGTTTGCTTAAAGCTGCAATCTGTAACTGTTGGCTCTCTATCACCATCTCTGTTTAAAATATAAATTTGCAGGTTACTTTACATTTATATTTTTAACATATGTGGCCAAACTGACATTTCCCAGGAAATCGAACTGGACAGCTCAAATGATAAATCATTATTATAAACTTACTGTTGCGAATCGGGGTAAAGTAAGGAGACGGTTTTGAAAATCGATCTGTTATGTACTGGCTCAATACCCGGCTAACCTGAAATGTTCTCAGAACATTGGTTAGCGTTTACTAAAAGGTATCTCTGAGATATTAAAAACATTCTGGTAGTAACGTTAATAGAACTTTTTAATGCTATTTATCATATATATCAAAAATATTATTTCTAAAGTAGGTTAAACTTTGTAAAAGCGTCACAGAAATAAAAATGTTTGAATAAAGTTTGTATTATCAAGCAATAACGTTAATATAACGTCTAAAAAACGGGGCACTTTTGAAAATACCGTTTTTAGTATTTTTTGTACTCAACGGAAATGTTAGGGAAACGTTCTTCCAACCTACAATTGTTAGCTGGGTAACCAATATTTGTTTATTTTTAACCTATAAGTTATGAATTACAGCTTTGTTACAGATTTCAACATGTTGTTTTGTGCTGTTGTAAGCGGTGTGAAGGTAGCGGGACGGAACTATTCTCGCCACTCGGTAAAACTCATCATTCATCCATCAAGTCATCAGACATTGATAAAGCTACTTTCAAAGTTGTTGTTTCTTCTGAGGGGCGTTTTCGTTTAGTTCAGCTGTGAGAGAGGCAGAAGGAATGCCAGGAAAATGAAAAATGAAAATTGAAAAATGTCTTAAACACTATAACACTGACACTTTAAAACACTACACATTTCTGAAGAGCTGTTTATTGCCCATTTCGGGTTAGTGCTGTTTGTCCAGGAAACTCTACCTGAAATACGTTTTTTTTAATGAATGAAAGATAATGAATCTTTTATCAGTGTTATGAAAGCCCCCACACAGATGATTCTCTAAAGCATGTGAAATTATTGTAGGTCTATACCTTCACTGTATTAGGAACGCTGCAAAATAAAATTTTCTTAAACAGTCAAACCAAAATAAACATCAGTCAGATTATCCAAAAATGACCCCAAAACAAAGTTGATTTACTTAATTTAATTGCGAACCATGTTTTTCTCCACCACATCTTCTTATTAGATACACACAGACTGTGAAAATGAAATGATCTTCACAGAAATGTGTGAAGGAAACTGATAAAACTAAATTAAAAACCAATTCGATACGTGATCATTATTGTGGTCCTTCACTGTGTACACACCACAGCTCTCACTAAACATGGTAACATTTACATTAAGTTACTTTATGATGATATTGGATAATGATTTGCCTTTATCATTTACTTGCGTTCGTCCATTAGATTACATTTACTGTTACACTTTTAGATTACTGTAGATTACATCACTTACTGTAAATCCAGTTTACAGTATTTACAGCTGGATCGTTATTTTAACGCTGCAGATTTCCCTGTGAGTGTATATTTAGAGCTGACACATACACAGACCCATAAATTAAAGCAGACGACTGCAGTTTCAGCTCCATTCGGCCTACCAGGAACAGGATGTGCACTCTGACATGTCTTTGCAGTAATCGCTGATTTCTGCTCGGCCTCACAGGCTGAAATTTTTGGACTGTGCGAGCAAGTCATGAAAGGTCACAGAAGACGAATGAGCTTTCTTAGATTTTGTAAGTAATTATATTTAATCACGCATTTGCATTTTGGGGCATCTGGACATAGTGAGCCCTGATTCAAGCTGAAGCGCTGTTGTATCTGTTTTGTGTTCACGTAGGTCAATTGGTGGAACTTGGCTCTAACAATTCCAAGGTCATTGGTTTGATTCCCAGGGAATGCATGGATTAATGAAATATATATTTTGATCTAAAGCGCTTTGGATTAAAGCATCTGACAGATGCATAAATGCAGATGTTTTTACTTCTCTGCCATGTTCATGGCCCCTTTTTCCTTCATATGCAAGGGGACACAAAGGGAATCTATAGGTGATGTCTCTGGTTTTGACTGTGTCCAGTTTCTATTGATGTTTATTTTTTGGAAAAGTGATTGCCGGTCCCATATTGTAATCTTGCTCTGTTATTTTTGTGCATGGCACTTCACCTGTGATTACCTTGGTAATCCTAAGTGGAAGCATTTTGGGGAAAAGCTGCAATCTGTCACTTTTGCCTCTCTATCGGCATCTCTGTTGAAACATATTTGCTGGTTACACAAATTGCTGGTTACGTGCAGACTTACTTTCTTAACGTAGATGACGTTTGAAGTCTAAACAACTGCGGTAAGAACAAGCTAACAACGCTGCATCATCTACATTACTCGAATATGCCATATAGTAGCCTGATTATAAATCACTAATATAATCTTATTGTTGCGAATGGGGGGAAAGTAAGGAGATTGTATTGAACACTGATCTGTCATGTACTTGCTCATTAAATAATTCTTTAACCATAAAAGTTATGGACTGCATTTTTAAGACGTATCTGGTAAACACATCCAATGTTCTGCTCACTCCTCCATCTCTTGTGTTTCCACAGTAAGCACTGAAGTACCACCGTCGTGCTCCACTGGCTGTGAGCACTGCTCAGAGTACAACGGATGTCTGAAATGTCGGCCCCGCCTCTTCATCCTCCTGGAGCGGAATGACATCCGTCAGATTGGCGTTTGCCTCGCTGCCTGTCCTGTTGGATATTACGGAATTCGAAATCGGGATATGAACAAATGTACACGTGAGTCGTAGCGCTTCTGCCTCAGGAATAGTTTAACCATTTTAAGGAACCATTTTAATGGTTAAAAACTATAAACAGATTAAAACTAAGCAGAGAAATTAAGATGGAGTTAGAGTTGGACTGTATTGTTTTTGAACTGCATTAAGGGAGCGAATTCGGTCACTTAACAGTTGCGCCACATTAGCACAAAAACCAGAAGCTAAATGTGACGATGGAGTGGCGTGCTGTATTTGAATTAAAGAGATACACAAAAGTTAGATTCCCAGGGAACTGATAAATGTATACTTAAAATGTATTGTGAGATGCTTTGGTGGGTGAATGCAAATGAATGAAAATTTACCCTCCAAACCTGTTTAACTTTTTTTAAACACGAGGTGAAATTTTGACACTTCGACAAATGAAAATTTTTAATAAAAGTGAACTGGTGACTCACGGAATCGAAGCAGATCACAGGAGTTAGTTGGACTCTATAAATTGTTAATTGCATGATTTAGTGAACCAAATGCAAAAACAACACAGACAATGTGTTGCGCGGGTTTTAACGCCAGTCACGCAGGTTTTAACGCCATTAACACGTTTTTTTACCGCCAGTGGGGAACTGGCACAAATTACGCAATTACAAAACAGTCACATTGTTCAGCACATTCCCACCACTGTATTCCACCAATGGCATTAAACCAGGACGAATCCAATCCAGCGACTCAGAGAAGCCAAATACTGAGACAGTGGTCTGCTTTTGCTTACTTTGTGGGTGAAAACATGGATGGGGAAAAATATAAAGCAAAACATTGGTAATACACTGCTGTTTATCTGTTTTCTCATAGGAAGTCGATGTTATTGTTTTGGGCTGCTAACACAGAGTTCATGCTAGTTCAGTGCACACAACATTTTTCTCTCTTTCTGCACAAAAACCCTTCTGCAAAATCTCGTTGTTTTAATAGCGCACTCTAGATTCCTAGCTAGAAACCTAGCGCTGTTCTCTCACCGTGTGCGTGCACATTTTTGGCTAACTTTGGATAAAAAAGGAAATACCTCTCGTAATTCATTAGTGGCACCACTTTACTCTTGTTGTGGGAGGAAATTAATAGCTTTATTTTAGCCTTTCTAATTTCAACCTACCAGAGGTTTTCCAGTTGTAAATTTAAGGCACTGCTCCCTTTTTTTGAGCATGTTTTGATAGCCAATTAATGAGAACCACAGCTTGGAGTCATTATATTTTGTTATAGGAAGAAAATACTTTTGTTACCAGGACACTCTGTTGCATCACACAGCTTAATACGTCTCAGATGTTTCTGGTTTAAGCTTTCATTATAGATAACCTTAAATTTGAACGTTAGCATCAAGGGAAGTGAGATATTAGTGGAGCAGTGTTTTAATTTCACAACCCTCAGGGGCCTCCAGTTTATCATTTCTTGACTGTATTCTTTACGCGCGCTTTGAAATGTCTTATCCAGCTGTCTGCTTGTTAGTCATTACTATTTTTATGACCAACACGTTAAGATGGAGATAAGTTGTTCAAGTCACTACAGCTGTCAAAGTTTGTGTTACAGGTCCTGACGTACTGAAGTTCCTATAAGTGTTTATTGTGTTTGTGTATGTCGTGTCCCAGCGAGCAGTTTTAGGTTGTAAGAACATTTCCCTAATGTTTCCCTACTGTTTTCCATGTAACAAAAATGTTGAAAGTTCTAGGAACGACGTTGTATTAACGTTACTGTTTGGTTATAAAAGAACTGTTAAATCTATAACATTTGTAAAAGGTTCCACTAAGTACTTAAGAATAACGTTTTTGATATATATTATATATAATATTTTAAAAAATGTTCTACTAACGTTACTGCGAGATTTTTTTGAGAGAACTTTTTGAGAGAACTTTGAGAGAACATTGAGAGAACTTTTAGAGAATGTTAGCCAACGTTCTGAGTCCTTTCCACGTTAGCTGGGATGACGGTTTTGCTGGGCTATTTGAAAGATGTCTGTGCATGTGGCCCCCTTCTTTTCCAGGCCCCTGAGTAACGGTTCTGCTGCAATTATTCAATCAGCTGTGTGCATCTGATTTGTCTCCAAATCCCCATGATGTCTTGTTAACAACATTTGTCTTGCATTAAGGGTACATTTGTAAATGCTTGAGTGCAAAAGAATTTGCTCCAAACATTACTAATGTCAAATTTAGTTGTCAGGCATTTTAAGTAGTAATTCAGAGCAGAGGGTATAACAGAAAACATGGCTCCAGTGTGCTGATAGACTTTCTCCTGTTATTGGCCCCGATTTAGCAGATGTGTGCTGCTACTCTGAGAAAATCTTGTGGTCTTCAATGAAATTTAAGAACCTATTTAAGCATTCGCAATGGCAATTTAGTGGAGTCTGTTTTTGTGAAATCGTTTGCTGTTTTTCTTTCAGTCAGTGGAGCTGCCAGGTAATTGTTTTGGGCAATCAAAAGCCTTAAACTCAGATACAAGAAACTTTAAACCATGATAAATATACATCTCCCCAGAGTCACAGCACCAAAGAAAGGATTAAGGTGGATATTTAGGAATCAGATTCCCTTTTAATCGGATTAAGATAATAAGGAGACTTTCTGTTTATCATTCTGTGAAAATCCATAACTGGCCCAACCCCAATTTGAGGCCGTTTGAGCAAAAAAACTCGATGATGTTGAATGTACTGCTTGAATGTTTTGGATAAGACGCTGTACGAGCTAATAAAAGGGATGGACACACTGAAAGTCACATTGTTGTTGCTATTTATGTATTTATCATCTTCCATTAATCTTTACATTACTCACTGTCTATAGTAAATCACCAGCTGATATATATATATAACTATATAACTATCAGAATATAACTATTCCGATTTCTCTTTCTTCATTTCAGAATGTAAAATAGAAAACTGTGAGGCTTGTTTTAGCCGAACCTTTTGCACAAAATGTAAGGAGGGCTTGTACTCGCACAGGGGCCGATGTCTCTCCAGCTGTCCCGATGGCTTCATCACTGTCAATGGCACCATGGAGTGTGTAGGTGAGTGACTTCTCTAGACTCTTCTGGATTTCCTCTGGTTTGTTATGCGAAGGTCACATTGAAGTCTCCATGAAATCAAGATATACTGTATTTATTTTTTCTGGAATATTTCAGTGCTTATTATAAATGATTTATCTGTGAAAGTCATTTTTCCCAAATTCATGTACCCTTGTCATCTTTAACCAAAATCTAAATATGTACTTACCTTCTGGAACGGCAGACCTTCTTTGATGATGTCACTCTGATGGTGTGCTTTGAAACGCTTTAAATTTTTTTAAAAGCCTATAAATATTTAGGGAATAAAAACTATTTTATTTGATGTATTTTGTTGTTTTATCCAGTGTGTTCCAGACGCAGATTTTTTATTTTGCAATAAATAACAAAAAATATGAAAAAGAATTCTATTATATTTTAAACGTCCCAAATATTACACTTTAAACGATACAAATAGGCTGTAAATGCTATTCGAAACAGCTTAAAATCATGCTTTGTGGCCTTTAAAGTAAACTTGTAGGTGAACCCGGTGAACTTGTTTTGCTTTTATATTCTCTTATTACATGATTCACACCCTTTATCGTGATACAGCTTTATTTCATTGGAATCAGTTATGCTGATGGAACGATGAAACTAGAGAAGAGACTGAGATGTTCTCAGATAGCTTGTATTTTTATTCCAAATGTTGTTCTCTGCAGTTTCTCAGTCAGCGTTGAGGGAAAGGTTGGTGAAAGGCCTGTTGGATGATAAGCTTTTATTGATCTCTTCTGAAAATATTTCTGTCAGAAGCAGGCAAACACAGCGCAAATGGTGTTACGCTCAACACTGGTACTGGCTCCTCCAGGCAGCTTGGCCTTTAAACCCAGAGCTTGAGCTTCTGGTGTAACATTTTGCCAAAGTTTGATGCATTACCTGCGTCAAAGGGATTTATATGTGTGTTTTTTAGCCGTGATTGTTTTTGGCAGGCACGCGTTTGGTCTGACCTTTCAGACCACCACCTCACACACATTAGATAGAAAAGACCAAAGAGGTTTAAAGAGGAGAAAGAGAAAAACAAACAAGCTACAAGCTTAAGCTCGTTCTGCACTCAATCCGGTCGAAAGCCTGGAGCTTGACAGCTTGTCATTACGGTGACAAGAAAAAAATGGAGCCTACCTCATACAATCATAACACATGCCCCAGCTAACAAATTAGGTTCTAAGAACATTTCCATTACGTAACAAAAACTTTAAAAAATCTATTTTGAAAGTTCTAGGAACATTGGAAACAGTTTTTTTAGATGTTGCATTACCATTATTGGTTCGTTATAAAAA